>JAUELK010014986.1:0-14045 GCA_031471215.1 Gastropteron pacificum | reverse complement strand
ACTGCCATGGCTCTGTAGGTCTATTAGACCACTTGAAGAGTGAATAACTCATAACTTGTGCCTGGTCGCAACAACAATGATGTTGCTCTCTAGTCCCTTGTGCTGTGGTGACAGCTGTTTATTGCCTCTTTTATACAGCTGGTGTGTGTGTTCTTCATGTTCTTGATTTCTATGATACAGAGCTTCTGAAATGTTATAGTTTCAGACAGTTTAGCAGGAGTTGTATTATGCATACACAATTGATGGGGATTGGCTGTC
Source organism: Gastropteron pacificum (assembly GCA_031471215.1). Classification (NCBI taxonomy): domain Eukaryota; kingdom Metazoa; phylum Mollusca; class Gastropoda; order Cephalaspidea; family Gastropteridae; genus Gastropteron; species Gastropteron pacificum. The sequence goes on along the minus strand of JAUELK010014986.1, from coordinate 13,787 downwards.
AGAGATTAACCGTCAATTCAGTATACTTACATTTATATACTCTTTCTTTTTTTTTTCCCATATTATCTTGGTTTTCAATTGGCACATATCCTGTGATTGTGTGACCCAACACTTGCTACATCACTTTGCCTTTAGCTTGGCATACAATCTGAGATACTGGTGCTCATACACGTTTTCAATTGAATTGAAAGTGCAGAAAACCAAAAGCTTTCCGAATGATTGATCTTTTTTTTCAATGTAGGCCTACTTTAACTTAGTAGCATTTCCTTCGGGGCTCTTTCCAGGCTGTGATTCTGGTACTTATTTGAGTAGAAAGTGTCCCCGCTAGAAGATAACTAACGAACTAAGTAGTCTGTGTGTTTCATCGTACTTACTTATCTTAACACTAGCATAATTTGCTCTCATTTCTTTGTTCTCAGGCTGGCATGCAGGCTGTGAGAGAAAACAGATATGTGGTACTGGCAAAGGACTTTGAGAAGGGCTACAAAAACAACATCAAGAAGGATGAGACAGAACACGAGTTCTACAAATAGGAAGGAGACCTCAACATACCATATCTGTGTCCATTTTGTTTTCCTCTATCTTCTAAGAACTTTGTTTGTATACAATGAATATTAAGCATGATTGTTTTGAAAGGAACAAGTGGTATTATGATGAATGGTGTATGTGTGTAGACATATGTGAAACTGAAAGATTAAAACAAGAAGTTGGTGCATTTCACTCTATAATTATAAGTCCTTCATTTCTTCTCTTTATATGTTGTTCTTGTTGTTGTCTTTACTAATAAGTAGGGTTATGGGGGTAGTAAAGTAGAACGGTAATGTGCTTGTCACAGGTATCGCAGTATATTCCTTAACTTAAATGTCATACACAGACCTTTTCTGTGAATTAGTATCATAAAATCCTTTCTTCTCCATCTCTATTGATCATTACTTTGCAATCACCACATATGGCTATGTGTAAATTTGCTGACTTATGAAATGAGAATAGATAACATTTACATAGCGCTTTTCCCCACTCTACGGCAAGCTCGAAAGCGCTTTACATACATCTCAGTCACATCTATGGTTTGGAAATATCACAAACCAAACAAGTTGAAATTATAAATACTTTATTCAGCATACACAACAGAGATCAAGAAATGATAATCAATCACCTTAAGTTGAACATTATACTAATTACTAGAGAAAAAAACAAAGAGTATAGGAATATGAATAAGTAAAAGAAATACTAGAAATGTGAGCTTCTATCACAGATAGCTGAATAAGGAATCACATGTATAATTTGCAATTTGTTCCATGATATAAAATGATACATTAATAATACATTGTTGTATCAATAAATAAACACTGTTCAAAGGTCTTTGTGGATACTTTCGTCAGAGTTTCCCTAGCCAACCATACATGTGTAAGGGGTAAGGCTAGCACCAATTGCAAACATATCACATAATTTTACAATTTTTATCAAAAGTACAGTAAAAAAAAAAAAAAGATAATACTGGAAATATATTTCAGTACCATTATACCAATATATTTGTTTTGATTCTTGAAGAGTGGTTGTTTTCTAGCATTTAATGAACATCAAATACATTGTCTCTGGATAGGTCTCTGTGACTGGAATGTAAATTCTCTAACAAAATCTCTGTATCAAGTAATAAATAACAGTAACAGCTTGTATTTTGTTCTAATTATAGCATAGGCCCAAGTAAAACATATTTACAAAACAGTTAAGTTATCTTTCACTTGTACCCCGAGTCAACAAGACATTCTTGCTTCATAAATTAATGTAAAATACATGTACAAATACCTCTATGAGTATTGGTGTACATTTGAGCATTTTTGCTGAAATCACAGTTCAATATACATGTATGACCTTATTGATATATTGAGTTAAAATGACCACATTGTGTGTCAAGACGTTTCTGTGATCAGCTGATTCCAAACTTGCATAGTTTTGAAAGCCATTCAAGTAAGTAAACCTCGTTAAACATGAAGCATGGATACACATTACAGAGTGAAAGAGTCAACTGCTTGGACGCTCCCAATGTATGCACATTACTAGATAATTGATCTGTAGGGTAAAGTTAGCAAGTTAAGCAATTGGTTAGATTAGATCACAAATTATGAAATGTGATGAGTCTTATCTATACATTCTGTACTGAAAACAACACCAAGCAACCATGATTGGTAAATGTCAAACCGGTTTTCATTTTTCACATGAAACAGAAGTAGAAGTAAATCATTAAACAATAAAGTAAATCATCTTTTCACAGGATGAACTTACAGGCGTTGAGGGAGAATAAGTAAATAAAGCTGATGTGGTTTAAATCAAAGGTGGAGGTTCTTCATTATAATTATACATCATGTACTAACATTGCAGAGAAGACATGAGTGATAAAAAGAAATGTAAAGTGTATAAAATATAAAGATAATAGTGAGCATAGAGCACAAAGACCTCACTTCAACAAAAGCCAATGCTGTGCTATAAATAATAATCCCACTTTAAATGTAATGCTATGGCAAAATGTATGGAATGTGACAAGTTTGAGGTCTTTTGCTGAAACAACAATTAACAAAACAAAATTCAGTTCATCTTGGCATATTGATAAAATTGTAAAAAATAGTACATTACTTTGTCATAGATAGACAGGCAAAGTGTGAATTACAAGGCGGAGAGCCAACTGGCCGTTTGATCATTCAAAATTGAGTGATTCATACACTTATTCATATTATTATTATGTGATGAGTGAAGAATAGATCACAAAGAGAATGATGTAGCCATTTAGTTTAGTGAAGCAGTATATTTATATATTTATATTATATTATGATTACTTAAATACACAATGAAAATAGTATCAAGCCATTATAAATCTAGACAAATGTACTTGTGTATCAGTATCATCAGTAGTATAAGCCTATAATGTTAATAACGACATACATGTAACAAGTTGATCCATTTACACTCCTAGACAGAAGTGAGGTCATCAAGGCACTTTAAAACAAAGAGACCGTTTCTACAGTCTTGTTGTTGAGAGTGAATAAAAGAGTAAACAATACCAGATAATGGTAACAATAAAATTGTTCTCGCGATTTGATAATAGATAGCATTTTTCCATTAACATATTTACCCACACCACCACAAGCTCAAAATGCTTTATTAGAAGCCTACAGCTACTACTACAACTAGTGAGTAACAGATGAAAACAGGCAGTTTCAATCGGGCATTAGGTATGAGTTGTTCACACTTCAAGTGGTCTGATAGACCAATACTATACAGCCATGGCAACCTGGGGACTGGAGGGTCTTAAAACTGGCCCTTTGCTCATGCAATTGTGCAATGCTCACAAAAGATCCACCCAGGCCAGATTATTATTACTGATGTGTGCAATGCAGTCATTGAATTGTTACTGCTCATATTGATACAAAATTGAAACATCATGTTTTGCTACAGCTGAACAATGTGAGAAACAAAATGAACACCTTTAATTTTAATTGTTTGCTGAATTTTCATTGAATGAATGTTTGGTTCAGTAAAAAAAAAATTCACTCATCATTCATGATGAATTTCATGTAACACAACAATTCCATTAATCAAAAACACTTAGATGCTCAATATTACAATGTACTGTATGATTTAAATAACTTTACGGAAGCAGGAAAACAGAGATCTTACTTACATTACATTCTTATAACAGCAGACATTCATTTTTTGATCTTTTGCCCAAAGATGACATAAATGAAACCAGAAAGTGTGTAAAGGCAAAACAATGATTATGTGTAAGTAAGAGCAGTAAAGAGCCTTGTGGAAAAGAATAGCAAAGGACAATGAGAAACATCTTATGGAAGGACACAGCTAGATACAAAGTCTACATTGCAAGAGAAGATGATCATAATATGCCATTGCACCCAGAGGTGTGTAGGGCAGCAACAAGGTCTCTCCACCTCTGCCTATCTTTAGACAGATTAGCCGAATTAGCAAGTAGATAGGTGCAAGAAAATCAGAGGAGGTTTACAAAAGTACACAAGTACGTGTCTGGCTCTGTTGAGCTGACATGGAACGTTTTAGTTTACGATCGTCTTGATTCTTTGCATTTCTATTGAGATCTGATTCAGTCTTTGATCGCCTCGTCCCCATGTCTTGGTCCACAGTCTTGTTCTCTTGGTTGGATCCTTTCCTTGCCACAGGCTCATCTTGTTTTGGAGCTGCCTTGTCATTGGCAGGTGTAACACCCTCTGTGAGGTCTTTGGGTTGTTTCTCTGCATTCGTAGATGGATTCTCTTTGTGTCCAGTTTGTTCTTTGCTTTCTTCCCCATTCACTCTCTCAGATTTATTTGGATTTTCAACAATATCGTTTTCAGATTTGTTCTCTTCGGCTGATGAAGAATCTGTTGTGGTCTCGGAAGAGTCACCTGCACCAGTAAATGATGATGTCTCTTGCTCTTCTGCCTGACTTAATCGCCAAGATTGACGAATCTTCTCCGAAGAGAGCCTAACAAATGGAATGGCAAAACCTCTGATTTTTCTAAATCTCTTCCTAACGATACTGTCAATATCACTGGACGACTGGGTCATCACTTTTGAGGTAGATTCGGTTTCTTTGTAATCAAACTCGTCAATCTTATCTAAATTTTTCTGTTGGATCTCTGAGTAGAAATCTGCATTGACAGCATCTTCTGTGTCCTTCCAGCTTTCATCTCGGAACATTCCCCTTACCTTGAATTCCTCTGAACCCTTGGACTCTTTCCTTCCTTCTACAGAATTTGTAGAAATGTCTTCCTTCGTTTTTTTGCGAATGGGCATCTGCACGTCCACACTCTCATCCTCCTCACCTCCCCCCTCCGCAGTGGCAAATGTCACCTCAGAAACTGGAACACCCATCTGAGAAAAAAAATGTGAATAGTAACAGATGACTGATTATTATTGGTAGGGGTTGGCTTGCAATGTGATCATGGGCCATGCTTGTCCCAGAAGAAGGCAATGACTTTGTGCTTCTCATGACTTTCTTTAACTTGAGGGGGGGGGGGGGGGGGATGGGGGTACTGGAGTAGGGATGCTATTTTGGTTCATTAACCTGTGAGGCACTCTCACTAACATTCTGACAAGATATTTCATTGTCTTTAAAGTGAGTAGCAGTACCCTTAAACACTTGGGTGGGTTGAGAAAATAGTGAACAATTACTTTTTCGAGACGCAGTGCTTATTCGTCATACAGTATGGTATGACGAATAAAAAGTAGGCCCTTGTCCGTCATACATACGACGATGAGATCAGTTTGGTAAGTGCTAAGGGATTGGGGATTTTCCCCTAGAGAGTTTTGTTTGACAGGTCCTCCTATGTTGATACTTAGGATGCCCCAAGTTACAACATCATACACTTACATCAACAGTAGGAGTAAAATTTGTTACGACCTACGCATGACTGGGTTTGGTTCCATCTTGTCTGTGATTGGCTGAGAATGCCTATCTCGTTGTATAAGATGGATATGGGCTGCCTTTTTTAGAAGGTGCACATGGTAATGAATGAAAAAATACTTTAGAATCCAAATCAAGTCCACACCTCCGCACCAGGAATCCAACCCAAGACCTTTGACTCAAGAGGCTGGCACACTGACCACTGGGCCCAAAAGATCACTGGTACCAGAAATGGGACAAGGTTTTACCAAAGCTTACCTCAGACACAGTCATCTGGACATCCTCAAAGCCTTTCAGTGTCTTGTGGGCCCTCACCACGTTGACAATGTTCAGTGGTATTTCTGACCCTTGACCTCTGAAAGAATCAATTATGAGAAGAACTTGAATTTTTAAAATCATTTCTTGGTATTTTTTTGTCTTCTCCTGTTGTTATCATCTTAACTTAGTTCGTTAATAATAATAACATCATTTAAATAGCACTTAATCCCCATGTTAATAACAATAACATCATTTATATAGCCCAAAGTGCTTTACATTGAATGTTTAACTTGTTTGGCTTCCAATCAGGAGACCCTGGTTTGAATCCCTTCGTTAGAGATTCTGGACATGAGTCATGTGACTTACTTGACTTATACCTTCTGATTCCTTGTGGAACAAAGTGCCGCAGACATGAGTCATGTAGGTAGTTAAAATGGTCGCCCACCCTGTCTTATGCGGGTTCCCATCTCTTATATGACCTATATATATGGCTGGTGTATTTCTACACCCGAGGGAAACCTACTACTAGAGTCACTACCGCAGCCAACTTCAATAATACTTTCTTATTCAAGTGTAAACAGCTGTAAATAAGCGTTGTGTTTCTCCATCTTCTTCTTCTTCACCATTTTGCTAAGCTAGAGAAATCCATCTAGAGAAATATAACCATCTATAAGTATAAGCACATTTTTTAAACTGCACAAAGTGAAACCATGATTAGTGAATTTGTGTGTTTATAGTTTCCAAAAATAACTTTGTTAAGCCATATAAAACAAGCACACATAAGTATGCGCATGCACGCACACACACACACACATGCACAAACACATGCACAAACACACACACACACACATGCACAAACACAATTCACCCACCGTCCTGCCAGCAAAGTCAGAATGTCCCAGCGAGCTGCCTGCAGAGCCAAATGGTGTCCTGCCATGCAAGTGTACGTCCCCTGTAAGCCTTGGGTGCGCACCAAGAAGCGCACCTTGTCTTTAGGACACTGACGTCCCAAAGCCATCCAGGTAGGCTCATCCAGCCCCATGTGGTAAGGTAACAGGTGAAGGAACACTGGCTTGGCATTGCTGTGACTCACCTGGATACACGAAGACAACACGACAACAGGGTTGACAAATTATATCTCAAAATAAATACGCTTTTCATCAGTCTGTGTGACTTATTATTTAGTATTATTAAGCACCCAAATCTTCTTTTTAGTAGGCACTACATAAATGATCTTGTACTCACAAAATCACAACTATCTGAATTCAGATTATTTTACTCTCAGTGCAAGCATATCAGCTGTCGTCACCTATTTCTCTCTCAGAAAACGCCTTTTCTTACACTTACAAAAACACTTAAGCCTAAAAACTCAATGCTTGTTTGCTTCCATTTGTATTCTAATCCCTATTCGCTTTCCTATGATAGGATGGCTTCTTAAATAATGAGAAACTCAATATGAAGTCTAAATTGTCAATAATAATAAAACAAGGAATTACATCAGTATAGGTTCCAGCCTTGAGGCCATCACCTCAACCCACCTCCACCAAGTATATAACTGTGCTGTCTTTCACTGTGCGCTGTTTACACAAGGCCATGTGTAGCTCCTGGATGTGATGCTGGGACCTCAAGAACTCGTCGCTGACGAACAGAACTGTCATGTCTGACTCGTCAATAGCCTTGCGGGCATCAGAAGCACCAAAACTGATCAAAGTGGTTGTCACTTCAGGTGCCACCATCTTCAAGAGTTCTGACAAAATGGCTGCAAATCTAAGTCCGTCGTGAACATAGCTGAATGTAACTTGGGCCTTGATGTCCTTCAGGGGTACGTCAAATTTCAGCTTTGACTGAATCTCAGCATCAGCGCTCATTTCGTACTTGGTGTCAAATTCTGAGCGGTGTTTGCCAGCCAGCGTTGTTTTAAGAGGAAACATGTGAAGCATCTGAAAAATGAAATGGAGATAAAGATCCTTTTTAAAATGCTTAGTGTTACAAAGAAAAAAAAGAACATTTTTTTTTAAGATTAATAATAATAATAATTATTTATTTGTAAAGCACCTAAAATCCACATAAAAGTGCTCGATGGAGCTGTATACATGTACATCACATGGTAAAAGACATACATTACATATAGATTAAACCATTAAAAACTGTTAGTGAGAATTGTCTATAAAATACTTGTGACATAATTTCAAAATGCACTCAAATGGAAAGCTACAATTGTGCAGGTCTAGAGACCATTTTGAGATTTTAAGAGTGAAAAAAAAAACAAGAGCTCCCACCTGAGAGGGTTGGTGCTGGAGCGCTAGCACAACTTTGTCCAGTATCTCCTTGAGTTGCGTCGTGTCACTCACAACCACTTGATGGCCTTGGCAGAATGACGCAGGCAAAGACTCCAGGCCTGGCAGGCACACAGTCACCAACAGCAGCTTGTCCTAGAGTAAACATGGTCATAGATCATAACTTATAGTGTGTTTTACAGTGATGGTCTGCCCACGTGCTGTGGTCAACTTTGTGAACACAAGTTCAAGCACCAGAGCTACAGAAACTGATGTGACGTACACCTGGTTCAGTCCTAAATCATGGCTATAACTATAACCATAAATGTCCCAAACGTTGCATCGATATAAGCAGTACCAACTCAATGACTGCATCGCACATAGCAGTTATCTGGTCCGGAGGGGTCTAGTGACTGCTTTGCACAATTGCATGAACAAGGGGCCAAGTTGCAGAGCTAGACTGCCATGGCTCTGTAGGTCTATTAGACCACTTGAAGAGTGTATAGCTCATAACTTGTGCCTGATCGCAACAACAACAACAGTGATGGTCTAGTGGTCAGCGCATTGGCCTCTCGAGTCAAGGGTGTGCCAACTTGATTTTAGAGTATTTTCTTATCCAACACCAGGTGCACTCTTGGAAAAAAGTACTTTGTCCTGACTTTCTCACCCCACCCAGGTGTAGAATGGGTACCCGACTATAGACAGTGAAAGATCGATCTTGTTAGTATGTTGGCATGGGCGCCGACCAGGCAGCACTACCAGTATGTCTCCCAGGAGGTTGAAAAGGCTCTGGAATTAATCAGGTCTGTCAGGGTAATCACACTCACTCACTGTACAGCATCACTCTCTCGAATGTTGGCTGCCCGCATTGCTTGGTGTACTACATCACGCCAGTCTTGCCTTCTGTCCACAGTGTTGAAAATCTCTGGGCTGTCTCTGCCAGTCCATTCCTTGATGTTGCCAAGGTAGCCAATTCGTGGCCATCCTTTTTCCTTCTACTTTTCCCTAAATAGCCTCTTTCATTAATAATGGAGGTAAAACGCTTTGAGTGTGCTGTAGAGCGTAAAAGTAAAAAACACTACTCAAAAGTCCTCAAAAACAAAGCGTCAAAGAACTCACTCTGGCCACCACCCTCGCCATGGCAATGAAATATTCCTCCTGGCACACCGTTGAGGTGAGATAGTCCTCGCCTACGAAGGCCAGGAAACACCTGGTCGTGTCCACAGCTTCATACAGGGTCTGCTGCCAAATGCTTCCTGTGACGGATGGTTCAGAATTGTAAAGGTGCGAGGTTAGTCTATAGTGCTAATGATAACAGTAAATTATACTGATAAAATAATTATTTTTACAATGATAATTGATACTAAAAGATAATGATAGTGATGATAATGTTATGAATTATAAGAATAATAGTACTTTATTTAATAAAAGTAACAATATGTACAGTCGTAATAATAATTATGTAAAAAGTGATATAATTATACAGTTTCCAAGAAAGTAGGCCTATACACAATAATATAGATGTAAATATTCATGTATTTCATCAAACATCATTACAAAGTACATTTTCTTCATAAAGCTTGTAGTTACTTCCTGTTAGAAAATATCTTGGATATGGAATATACTTCAGATGGTACATGAATGATGTATTCATAAAAATAAAAAAACACCAGGTAAACTTTCCTGATTCGAATGCATTGAAACGTAATCACACTAGTCACTAGAATTTATAATAAAATATGACACTCCTACATACTAAACAGCCCTTTGTTCCGTAGGAAATTAAGAAGCACAAGTCAAATAAATAAGTCATGACGTTTCAACAGACCTGATTTTAATTCACTGCGGTCAAAGAACGTAGAAACCTGTGGGTAGTTTTCAGCCAACAAATCAACCGTGGCTCTGGCTAGTTCTGGCTGCTTGTGAGAGTAAGAGACGAAGATGTCGTAGGTGGTGGTGGTGGTGGCTTTGCTCACTGGGGCGGAATCGGCAGAGGCCATGCTCTCTTTCTCCGCCTTCTCGTCTTGGGCGTGGATACTTTCTATCAGGTCTTCGCAGGCAGAAATGATTTTCTCCTCAACTGTCTCACCTTCCTTTCTGGCTCTGTAATAAATATATTCATTTTTGTAAAAATAAAGATGAGACTCTATTTGGTGGACTAATGATCTGTGAATAAAGTAAAGATGGCATTTCTATGGCACTTTTCCTCCGGGGAGCTCAAAGCGCTTTACATCTATTGCTCCCCCGACAGGCTACAAACGCAAACAACACATAGCACATCACAAACATTGAACACAAGTACAGGCAGCCTGTGAGGCGCAGAAACATGCCTATAGCCAGGTACCCCTTTTACACCTGGGTGGGGTGAGGAAATGGTGGTAACAAAACTCGGGGCTCGAACCCGAGGTCGTTGGATCCTGAGTCCAGCAAGCTACCTGCTGAGCTAATCCGCCACTAAATGGTGAATTAATATGTCCTCTAAGGCAGGCCTTCCATTGGAGTGATATAAAGAAATGAAGTGACGAGACATGACAAGTGATACAATCCATTGATACTTCCATTGGTGTCATCTTGTCATTATGTCATTTTGTCACAGAGGAAGTACACCACTGGACTCCAGGTATTTCCATTGGTGCTCACTATTGCACTATTGTTGTGAAAGCTTTATGACACGCATGGGCTTTCCCGCTATAGTCATATACTTTGTGGGTTTTTTGTGAACGGGCCCAAACACCTTCGGCTAGTGTGACTTTGTGTCAACTTTGTCAGAATTGACCTTCACCCTTTGAGGATTTCGCAAAAACAAATGTGTTTACTAAAATACGCAATTTTTTGTGAAGCCTCAAGCCTACAAGGGTTTTGAATCCCCCTGAATCAATCAAAATTGTTAAAAAAGATGATTTTGAGGTTTTGAAATTCGATTGTCAGCGGCTCTGAGTAAATGACGTCAGCAGATGTGACACAACATTGAATAACTGTATCACTTGAAATTCAATGGAAGGCATCCAGCATAAACTTTGTGTCCGTTTTTACCGAAGTGACCCTGAATCAATCAAAATTGTTAAAAAAGATGATTTTGAGGTTTTGAAATTCGATTGTCAGCGGCTCTGAGTAAATGACGTCAGCAGATGTGACACAACATTGAATAACTGTATCACTTGAAATTCAATGGAAGGCATCCAGCATAAACTTTGTGTCCGTTTTTACCGAAGTGACACTCGGCTCCAATGGAAGGCCTGTCTAAGAGGCAATGTAATACAGATTGTGTTGATGCTAATAATAATACAACTACTTTAACTACTACACATAAAATGGTATACCCCTGGGAGCATGTGATCGTAATGTAAGTTTGTTAGTACATGTATTGTGCTTTAAGTTGTGGTACGCCTTGAGCCTACTGTGTGGGGTAAGTGCGCGGTATAAATAACCAGTTATTATTATTAGCATACTGATAGTTCTGTCTGATTGGTACCCACAACATACTGACAAGATGTTTCACTGTCTGTAGTCAGGTAGCCTACTCCTTTTACTTTTACATTTGGGTGGGGTGAGAAAATCTTGATAAAGTGCTTCCTCCGAGAGTACCTGGTTTTGGATAAGAACATATTCCAAAATAAAAATTGAGTAGAAATGCCTAAACCTGGGACATTTGACTGGAGAGGCCTACAACACGCTGACCACTTGACCACACGGGTCAGATCTAAGATGAGGTCGTACCTGCAGTCTGTGTACTGCACCAGATTGAGGTAGCTGGGCAGACCTTGCAGTGTCTCCACGAGGAGTGGGATGACCACGGCCTGGCCCGACTGCAGTCTATTGCAGCACAGAGACAAGCTGAACTGCTCCAGGCAAAACTGGTCGTTGACAAAGGCCTGGCTCAGGATGATCAGCACTCTGGCCAATCAGATATGATAAGATCAAACTTTATTGTCCATAAAAATGTCACATTGCTTTGGTGTTGTACATAAAACTACATTACATTGACAAATGAAACGTGGTTAAAACTTCATATAAAATACAGGCACATTACATATCACAGTTTTGCACTAAAGTGCACAAAAATATCTATGATGATGATGAGGTTAAGAACACATTAACCCATTATAATTAGAGTAAAAGTTGTCACCAATTAACTGTGATAGTGGTTGCATGGTTAGAGTGTCTGTTCGGTACGGTTGGGGACTCGGGTTTGATCCCCACTCATGACTTTTTTGTTTGTTTTCCCTTTAATACACTAAACTTGCATATCATATCTAGAATCTATGCTTTAAAAACAAACAAACAAACAAACTAACATTTCTATTCAATTTTCTAAAATAAAATCGCTGTAGGCTTTAGATCTAGAGAATCTAGATCTAGGATTTCTATTCAATCAGTGGTGATGATACCTTTTGGAGTTGGCCAGTACATTGAAAACTGCATCTTGCCAAGATTCTGAGCTGGCCACAAACCTCTCAGAATGGACTTTCAAATCTGGATCTTGGAGCTTCACCAGTGTACCAATCATCTCGACCCAGCCGGCGTCTTTATCAGAGTAGCAAAATGTCACATCATATTTCTCCACAGCATTCTGGGAATAAAATGTCCTACTGAGAAAGTTGTTGTTTGTAATGGATAGGATATAATAAAATATGAAAATGTAAAAAAAAAAAAAACCTGAAAAGAACTAAATATGATTTTGTAAGCCTACACTGGCAAAAAAAGAAGGAAAATGCACAAAAGAATGACAGAGCACCTTTTCCCTCTCGAGGTTCTGCCACTTGCTCTTGAGGCCAGTGAAAATGTGGATGGTGTAGCGGTGATGATTCAAGCGATCCCGTTCTGGATTGCGTGTGAAGAGCACCAACTTGAGACATTTGAGGGGCAGACCGGCCTTGATCCAGTTACATGCTGTGTCCACCATCACTGTCAACATTTTATCCTCAGGAGCACCCTACACATGAATGAAAGTAGACAATAATAATAATATTGATAATAATAATAATGATAACAACAACATTAAGCAAGTTCCCTTGCTCTACAACAAGCTCAATGCTCCTTATACTTATAGTTACAGCTTATTATTCCCCTGACAGAACTGACTCACTCCAGCATCCTCTCAGCCGCTAAGGAGGTAGGCTTTGGTAGATCAACATACAAGGAACTCCCATCAATATACTGATAAGACCTTTCACTGTCTATGGCTGGGTACCCCTTTTACTCCTGATGAGGTGAGAAAATTGTAAAAAAAAAGATATAACAACACAAAAGAGAAATATAGTACAATGAGAATAGTTGTGTATGCATTCTCTATTGAGAGTGAATGAGAGGAGAAGCAATCAGAACCCACCTGGCAACCTGTAGCCAGTAAAGGAGTGATAATGGTACTCTCAGTTCCATTGAAGATTGGCATCATCGCTCTGAACACCATTGACATCTGCTGATACACTGTGTGCCCTTTATGATTGCTGAAATACAGACATTGCAAACATGATGAGCAAAGAATATTGGGTTCTTGGTTCTAAGGACATGATTGTTAAACACCAATTATAAACATTACTTTCTATCTACTTTACCCAATATTATCCCATCATAAAAAAACAACAACAAAAACATGCACACACAACAACAAAACATGATTGTAGTAATACCGTGGTCTCCGCCTAAATGAAATGCCCACAGCATATTGCAATTAGTGCAATATCGAATTTTTCATTCATAATTTAAGCCTGTAATTGCCCGCTGCCCACTTGTGTACTCCGTTTACATGCCCGTTGATATGAATGAATATGAGGGTTTGCCAAAAGGTGGGAGCTCAAGTGTGACAAATGGCTTCCTAATTCAACTTAATTACAAATCAATGT
>JAUELK010014764.1:0-14048 GCA_031471215.1 Gastropteron pacificum | reverse complement strand
TGACTACGGCGATCATTCAGACTTAGATCTAGATCTAGAAGATAGTGGTAGTGACAGTGAGTACCAGCCTCCAACAAAGAGGCATAGATCTCAGCCACAAGAAGTAGAACCACAAGTTAGCAAAGGGAAAAGGGAAGGGGAAAGGAAAGAGAACAGTGCCCAGGGCTAGATCTAGATCTCCTAGTGGTTCTGATTTAGATTCTGAACATGTGAACACTGCACCAGTAGGAATAGTAGGAGGGTGGACAGCTGTGGGTGAGGGTGTTGATGTGGGATCCTCTCGTTTCCGGGAAGTAGCGTAGCGTCTGGCGTCAAAGCACCTCTGAATCAGAACTCGAGAGCAGTAGATTGTTTGCTATCTTTGACAACCCCAGAGATTATTGATCAGTTAGTGGACAACATCAACATATATGGTCGTTATCGAAAACAAATTGCTACCCCACTAACAAAACGGTCAACGTTTGGAGAATGGACGGATCTGACGAGCTCGCGAGGTCGGATTTCTATCGTTACCTGGCAGTCGTCATCGCTATGGGCATCACAACTCGTGCTGACATCAAGGACTACTGGAGCACAACTGGCCACAAATACTCACCATGGTACAAACTCGTGTATTCTCGTACAAAGTTTCTTCTCGTATACCAGTCGATGCTCCACGCTGCGGAACCAGATGCACAAGGAAACGCAAAAATCGAACCGTTCGTCAACGACCTCGTCCGCCTGTTCCAGGCTTCGTTCTATCCATGCAAGAACATTTCGATTGACGAGATGGTGATTGGCTTCAAAGGACGCTTCCATGCCAAGCAATACTACGCCAACAAACCGCACAAGCATCACATCAAGACATTCGGTCTATGTGACTCAATCACAGGCTACGCATACAGTCTTTTCGTCTACTTCGGGGCAAACACCTCGTACAACCCTGAGGAAGATAAAAATGCGTCCCAAGCTGTGCGCGTCTTTGCAACGCTATTGGATAACATCCAAGGCCACCACCATCTGTTTGCCGATAGGTACTACACCTCTCTGCCCCTGATTCAGTACCTCCAGGCTAGGGGAATCAATTTCACCGGTACAGTAAACATCAACAGGAGAGGCCTCCCACCCCAGCTCAAGGCCGACAACACAGAATTCGGCAAACCGCGATGGTTCACGAATGAAACAGATGATACTCTGTGTGTGTCTTGGAAAGACAAAAAGTCAAAGAAGCCAGTCGTTCTGCTTACCACTCATGGCAGCACCAACTTCGTCCAGCGGCAAGAGGGTCTTCGGGCAGTGGAAAAGCCATCTCCCATCCATGCATACAACCAGAGTATGAACGGCTGTGACCGCATGGACCAGATGATCTCGTACTATGGGACCCACTCCAGGCACACAGTCAAGTGGTGGAAGAAAATCTTTACTTGGATTTTGGAGGTCAGTCAAGTCAACGCGCACATCCTATATGTGATGTCCCACCCAGAGGACACGAAAAAAATCACACTTTCCTAATTCAAGGACGCTCTCATCTCCGAGCTGCTTACACTGTCACACACTGACATCCCTGTAGACCTGGAACATGCGGCAGGACAGAGACCTGGCAGGCAGCCCAATATGGGAGGAGACGGGCCCACCACAGCTCCACGATGCTCAAAGCACCTCATTGACTTTGACGGGGGTGATAAGCAGTACTACTGCCCCCGACTGCGCCGACAAGCCCCACCTGTGTGCTAAAGGCTGCTTTAGGGCCTACCACCTGCAGCTGCAGGACCAGTAAGCCCTCAGAGACAAACAAAGTTGTACAGTGTAAATAGTCTGCTCTTACTCTTATTCAGTGATTTTCATGGATTATTTTTACTTTTTGTCGGTGAATTTGACGGTCAGTGAATTTACGAAAAACGCTGTATCTTCAACAAATATTGGAATTTTGGGATAAAATAACAAACAGAGTGCTGCTAAATTATTGGAGAACACTACGTATAAACAATTCCACATCTGGATGGCTATCCTGTTTGTACAGATATGCTGTTGGTGAGTAGAAATAACACATACAGAAATTTTCTTTCTCGACTTTCCCCCTCAATGTATAACCCCATATGCATGATGAAATGTTTAGTTAACCCTTTTTTCATGTTTTCATGATAAACCCCATTCAATTACCTTTCATTTGGTATATAATGTGTCGTGCTTTGTTCCAAAATGTGTCCCTACTGTACCTACATTTGTATCCTACATCACACAAATTTGCCGAAGCAAAAATCATTACGTCTGAACCCGAAAATCCATACGTCCTGAAAGAGTTCAGCGAATTTACAATTTAGTTCAAAAATGAAGACCTAACAGCATAGCCATGCAAGCACTGTCCCTGTGTACATATGTCTATCAATCGCTTCCTGAAACCAAACGTTTACAGTAGAGTATTAGAAAGCAGCCTAAATAGAGTATTAGAAAGCAGCCTAACTTATAAAGACTTGGAATCAAACAAAGACTCTTCAAAGTTATTTATAAATGTATTAGAAAGCAGCCCAACTTTAGCAAAAATTGGATGTTGTTGGCACATTGACATTGACGGCCATAGCTTCGTAGTTTGTAGGGGTAAGTAGATTCTGTTTAATGATTTACAAAGTTCAACATTTCTTCTTTCCAGAAAACACAACTTTTCAACTTGTGTACATTTTAATTTGAAATAATGATTCAATTCTCTGAAACTTGCCTTCTTTAAATGCCGGTATCTTCTTTGCTATTTATTTTAGACATTCTGTTTTCACACTTTGGTCGAAACACATTTCATAAATCGTATGCTGTATTTTGATTTCAATTTAGAACACCATGACACACTCCATTATGCTTTGAAATAGGTCTATAACACGCATTTTCTATCGCGCCGAGCAAGTCCGAAATCGCACTGCGATAGCCCAAAGTCACCTGCACATCCGCAGGTATCACCATCATATTTCATGACCGTCTCCAGGCTGGAGTGGGGGACCAAACAAAATGTCCACTAGTTAGTCGCCGTGTAAAGCAATTTGAGTTTTATTACATTTCTTGTGAAAAAACTCAAATTACTTTGGTTTGAAAGGAACCTGAGTTGTTCACATGCACCTTACATCTCAAGACAACTGAACAACATCTTACTTTGAAATAGTCAACAATGATGTCAGAACAAAGCTCTGTACACTCTTACTTTCATGACCACTAACTTCAAGAGAAAGTCTGAAAACAATTGCAGGCATCCCCTAATATAATTTCTAGTAAGTTTTGCTATTCATTATATAAAAACTTGGGTTAAATGTTATTTTTCCATTGACCTGCACCCTGACAAATCTGACTTCACACTACACTGAGTCTGTTACATCCTTGTACAAACATTCAACTTCATCAAAATAATGAAGGCCTATACATGATAATAATAACAAAAACTGGTTATTTATACCACGCACTGACCCCACACAGTGGGCTCAAGGCGTACCACAACTTAAAGCACAATACATCATACATGTATTAACAAACTTACATTACAATCACATTCGTACACAGTGGTCATACATTAGTAAAACACCTAAACATAATATCATACATTAGTAAAACACCTATACATAATATTATACATTAGTAAAACAAAAGAGAGACACACTTGAGGTTTTGTGTTGGGGTTTTGTCTATGCACTGGGGATGGCACCAATAAGATTGACACAAAAATGATGTTGAAGTATTACAATTACACTAAATTGGCACAAAACTGAAGTTGAAGTATTACAATTACACTAAATTGGCACAAAAATGAAGTTGAAGTATTACAACTAACTACACTAAATTGGCAGCTTGCCAAGATGTTCATACAGGACCTGACACTGCTCTCAATCAAACTTGCAAAATAGAAAAATATAAAGCATACATGTATTAGATCAATCAGAAACAACAATAGTCTCTTGACTACAGAACCCTTTGACAAGTGTAAATCCTGATCAAACAATAACTAGTGAACGATGTACATGTACCATAATTCAACATAGCTTAATAATTTGATGTCATTTTATTAAAAATCGTCTCAGATAGCAAAACAACACATTATAATTTGGGTGCATTGACTAGATACAGAGTGATCATGTGTGGACACTGGGTCTGGATTGTCTCTTGCAAGAACACAACAGTAAATTATATAAACTGAAGACAAATTTCACTGGATATTGTACAGAAAATGCAGACAAGGAGTGAGGTATGGTTTCAATATTACTACAGACATTTGTAAACGAAAACAACAAAAGAAAGAAAAGCATTCATTGTTCTTTGACAAAATCTTTTGATCTAAAACTATCAATCTTTTTCATTTTAAGTGACATGAAACTTAAATGTGCTTGTTTCTTTTGGTTTTGTTTGTTTAATGGGTTGTTGTTAGTTTCTGTTATTATAAAAATGGATGTCACCATCTTTCCACACGTCTGCAAACTTGCCACAACACATTTTAAAATGCAAACAAGCAAAGAATGGAAAGAGAAATTATTGTATAATTACAATAATTACATACAAAAATACTAAATTGCTAAAAATAAAAAATAAACTGTCCATGGTTCTGAAGCTAAAACAGTTTATAGTATAGTAAGAAATGCATGGACTTCTTGTCCGAAATATGAGATTTTCCTTATTTTGATTGTTCTTTTACTCTAAAAAAACAACACTTTACACTACATCAGAGAAAGTCTTTAAAATGTTTTCTTAAAAATTCTTCAAGCCTTATTTATGACAACTACAAAACGCTATTTTTTGTTTTATTTTTCTGAAAAAGACTTCAAGAAGAACTAGTTCGCTAATGACTTATGCTATAAATTATAAACAGGAAGACAGAATGTATTTTTAAAATATTACCAATACATTGAAAATTAAAATATTTGTTGACATCATCAAATGCACAGAGGTAGTCCTTAAGGCCTTATAAAATACAATAATATTAAGTGAGAATAACTTTTCCATTAAAAAGAACTGACCCAACTGTAAATAATATCAGTGGCACATTGTTCTGCTTAATTTAAATAAAATATCAGAAGTATCATTAGCACTTGCTGAGCATTGATGCAAAATGCAACAAAACTAAGCTACTATACTCAAAGGCTGCTGGATTCATGGACTAGAAGAAGACAGAACACCAGCATCATATGAGACAACTGTTGTTAGGATACATATCATTTCCACACTCAAGACTATTCTTCTTCTTCTTTGTACACTACACTAATATTCTAATACGCCAAAAGCAGACAGAGAAGACTGAAATAGCTCTAACAACTGCTGCTTTTATGCGTCGTGTGTATTTCTTAATTCTTCACTTCAGGAGTAGTCTAGGAACAAACACAAACATGTCTCATCATCCCCAAGAGGATTATAACCATGTATGCCACATGATAGCTCAACAAATATGATGCATATTTGCATATTTCTATGACATTGTAAGCTATGATATCAAGTATGCTTGAGACCAACATTTTGAACACTTTCACTCCCATCGTTTCCATAGTAGTCTATAATGTATACAGCTTGCAAAAGTAAGGAGACATAGAACACTCACAAACTGTACAAAAAGGAAATGGAATGGCACGCATGTATTGTTCTTGAGCTATACTTTTTTTTTTTGCATTACTCTGAATTACCTTTCTACTGGTAACATTTAACATTTACTGAATTAAATGATTAAACAAAATCTAGAAATAAAAAAAGAAAAGAATGGAAAATCATGAAGCTTTTATCATGAACGTTGTTGTGGTAAAATTAAAATCAATACAAGAGATACGACAAGTGTTGTACCCAGGTAAAAGTAAAAATAGCTTGATGAGACAATGAGACGTAGCCTTAGCCTATATCAGTTCGGCTTTTCTGGGAGTCACTGAAACAGCAATATATACATTTATATTGATATTGAATTCAAAGAACTAGAAAAACAAGACCTGGTGTACAGAATACAATGTTCTTATAATAACTTTGTGCATTCTTATAACTCACAAAACATCAGCTGACATAGGGAGCAAGTCTTCCTGAGCTGACCCACATATAAAACCTTGCAAACTGCTTTGACTTCATACCTTATACTCAATAGTTGGAGTTTATAAAAATAAAAGGTAAAAGATGTACACACTTCTTCATATCTACTGTTATTTGAAAAATGTGTCCATATGGTAGGTCTGACTTTCCTCAATATCATGCAGTTAATTCTGATGGCAAGGTGCTTCAGGGTAGAGAGTGACATCTGCACCTAGACTAACTTTTCAAGATGTAATTATTATGAAAATAAAAAACTCCAGACAAAATCTTGGGGTATAAACTAGAAGAAACTAACTTTTCAAGATGTCATTATGAAAATGAAAAAACTCCAGACAAAAACTTAGGGTATAAAATAGAAGAAACCTTTCAAGATGTCATTATGAAAATAAAAAAACTCCAGACTAAAATGTACGTATAAAATAGAAGAAACTAACTTTTCAAGATGTAATTATGAAAATAAAAAACTCCAGACAAAAACTTGGGGTATAAAAATAAAATATAAGAGATTGTGTCATGTTGCAAAATAGGAAAAGTGATCTGGCACCAGCCTCACCAACCACCAGTGATCGTATGCTGTAAGATGTACCAGTTGCTGTAGTGCACCGAGAAGGATCCATCAGGCATGGGAACGGAAAGATCTGACATCCCCAAAAAGGTAAAACAACACCGAACACCGTGACATGAAGGCAGTAACAATCATTAACCTGTGGCCCCTTGCACTCTGTGTACTCACACCATCTCCCCTTTCAACAGCTGCACCACAGGATGGTGTATGGCAGAATATCTTTGGTCAGGAAGCTAAGACGAGACGTGTCAGCAACATTCATCATAACCTGAGGTCCCCTCCACTTAGACCCTGCACTCGCACCATCTCCCCTTTCAACAGCTGCACCACAGGATGGTCTCTGGCAGGGAGCAGAATGTCTTTGGTCACGAGACGTGTCAGCAACATTCATCATAACCTGAGGCCCCCTGCACTCCCTACTGCACTCACACCAGCTTCCCTTTCAACAGCTGCACCACAGGATGGTGTCTGGCAGGGACTTGAACAGAATGTCTTTGGTCGGGAAGCTAGGACGAGACGTGTCAGCAACATTCATCATAACCTCAGGCACCCTCCGCTCGCTACACCCTCACCATCTCCCCTTTCAATAGCTACACCACAGGATGGTGTCTGGCCGAATGTCTTTGGTCAGGGAAGCTAAGACGAGATATATCAGCAACCTTCATCATAACCTCAGGCCCCCTCCGCTTCCTGCACCCTCACCATCTCCCTTGTTCTCCCCTTTCAAGAGCTCCACCAAAAGGCCACAAGACTCAATGGTGTCTGGCAGAGATTTGAGCAGAATGTCTTTGGTCAGGAAGCTAAGACGGGACAGTTCAGGAAGTCGCAGTAACAGCTGTCCAAATTTGTGCTTCATGTTCTGGAAGTGCGAGCTGGTGTACACATACAGGGCCTCTTGGAGTTTCTCCTGGAACTCTCGGATCTTGCGTGGCTCCTTCAGACCTTTCACATCTGACAGACCAGAGTAGAATGATAAAAGCATTGGTAAGTAATTATGAAAATAATTTAAAAAACGGTAAACATTATGATGGCACTAATAATTATAATAATATTCTTTCTTGAATGATGGACCCAAGCCTCTAACAAACAATCACTATAGTATAGGCTCTAAAACTATGAGACTAATGGCAGCCAATTTGTTCACAAAACTAGAGATCTATTCTATAATACAGTCCAAGGGAAGTACTTGGTTTGATTGCAATGTTGATTTAGAGCACAACTGATAAAAGAAAGAAATGTAAAGTCACTATTTTTAAGTCAAACTACTTTCAACTTCCTTAAAGGTTCTGATGTTCATATGAATAGAAGTTTAAAATTCAATTAATTAATCACAATAGGGCCTAACAGTTCAATGTGAAAAAACAAAAGTTGCTAAGCATGCAAACAATGTGCTCTTTGACTGGAAAACCTTTCTTGTCAAACTAACTTACACAGCTAACTACATTTGAGGAGCGCGTCAGTGGTGCAGTGGTTACCATTGCTTTCAACTAAAATCAAAACTTACTGATTTCATTCCGTTCCCTGTCGATATTTGTTTCTTTTAGGTGATATAAGAGGTGGGAACTACATTTAAACGTCTGTCTAGAGTAGGACAGGTGTGGATGCAAAAAACAACTATATATACGTGATCGTGATCCTTGTCCAGAGCCCCCCAAAAGGGATCAAAATCCAGCCTACCTGCTAGGAGACCAAACATGTTAACACACTGTCTGTGTAAATCGTTGGGCAACCATTACCTGGCGTGATGAGAAGCAGCACTTTGAGGGCTACGTACTCAAACTGGTCCAGGTAGAGCTTGCGGAAGTGTGCAGTGATGTTGAGAAGGCGGTGGACCAGGTCCTCCACCCCTAAGTGCTTGGCCCAGTCTGCTGTGATGTGGTGGGTGGCAGAGATGGACAGCTGGTGGGGCGTGTCAATGGACCTCCAGCATAGGCTCAAGGCTATCAGCTCTGACCAGCAGTTTTGTAAGAGGAGGATCTGGTCATCAGTCTGTAAAATAAGACAAGTGGAGATTTTAAAAATGAGATAATTATACAAGATACAGGACAAGATGGTGAACTTTATTGATCCATGAACAGGGAAATCTTGTTATAATAGTACATGTATCAATGAAAAAAGAGAAGAGAAGAAGAACAAATTATGTCATTAAACAGACCAAAAACAAATGATGTAAGAGTCAAAATTAGCACCAAGTTGTGAACCCATCAAATAGGTTTGAATAGACAATACTAGTTGTCATACATTGAACTTAAGATTCAGCCTTCTTTCGTCTACACTTCTTTCCTTGAAGCACCATGAGAAGGGGGTTGAAAAATTAACTTGGAGACATGCAGGACATAAAAATGAGTTTTTCTTTTAATTTTTTTAAAAACAGGTTCTAAGTCTAAGGCGAACTCAAGCGGGTTCTTAGAGTGACACATTATATGGTAACAGTTCGGTTTCGCCTAAAATGCAGGTTCTTAGGCGGAACGGGTTGTAAGCTGGGTTCTTAAGCAGAGACCACTGTATTAGTATTATATGGTTGCATAATACAGGGAACAATCAAGTGATTAAAATGATGATGATACCTGATAGATGTACTGTTATTACAGCACTCCTCTAAATAGGTCTAAAGTCTAAAAAAGAGTTTTAAAAAACCTTACAGAAATGGCTCCAAACTGTGGCAAGTTGCGTGCCCATCGCACCAGCTTGTAGAGGCGTAGCTCTGCCAGTTTCATCATGTAGTTGTAGAGAGCCTGCTCAGGGAAGGGGCCGTCTGTGATGGTGTCCATTGGAATGTCATCATCATTTAACAATGGCTCCAGGTTCATGATGTCTCTTAGGAGCTCAGGGATGACAGGTGCACCAGGGTTGGGCACAGGCTGGGGTGGAGGGAAGTTGAACAATAAAACATTCATGTTCATACTTAAGTCTTAAGTGTACTATTACGGTACTATTAAGGCAATTATTATGAAATTAATAAAATCCCAACCTAATGCCATCAAGCCTAAAACACAATATTAATTTAATTAAATTGATAACATACCAACCAGGTTTTTGAAAAAAACACACACAAAATAGTCATACCTAAATGTCTCTACCATAATTATAATTAAATAATAATAGATAGCATTTATAAAGCTATATCCCGCTCTACAGAAAGCTCAAAGCGCTTTAAAGCCATAGTTTGCTTATGATGATGGATAGTGAAGAAGCTGCAACAATAACAAGATTTACAAGTCAGTTATGATTTTATGGCACTTGATGAATGTGTTATGTATGGACTGTGTACCACTGATACGATTCATTGTAACCCAACTTTTGTGCTAAGTTATAAGTGTTTGAATGTTATTTTATTTTGTTCTGTGGTATGGGCACTTTTTGAACGATTTTCAGTCTCAACCTCTAACATATTTTGGTCATTGCAAATTATCCAGACAACAAAAATGGCATTTAAGAAATGATATCCGATTGTGAATTTTGATTATCCGGTGGAAATATATGTAGTGTAGTATAAATTTATTTCCATGACAAAAATTTAAACTAAAAATTGTGATTATAATCCGAATTCGGATTAAGCGGCAGCGACTGTATTAAAATAAGAGCTTTCATTCCCCTCTCCCCTGTACCAGACTTTCTTAACTTAAAGCCACTACTGTATGTTTTAAACCCAAAGCTCATGAAAAAGATGAAAATAAAATGTCGCAGGGTCCAACCAGAGAAATAATGAATGCAGGGGAAGTCAAAGACTTGGTAAAACAATTGAGGAAGCAGAAGATGCTTTACCCACCTGTTTGTGTGCGTTATGGTTGAGAATGGCCACCAAGTTACGGTGAGATTTGCTGCCGTCCTCAGCCTCCTGAGAGGTCCCTGCCACCTCTGACCCCTGATGGCTGTCACGCTTCATTTTCTTCTCCATGGGAGACGAGCGGCTTTTGCGATACGACCCTCCACAGCCTTCGTACGAGCTTCTGCCTCCACGGGTCCTGTCTTGTCGTATCGCTGTACAACACAGTTTCATATTCTTATCATTAATGAGAGAAAGATAATGACAATAATATGATATGACAATTTCAAATTTCAGTTCTCATTGTCTGTATAGAAGGTATTATTCATATTATTCTCCTTCATCTCAATCCATAGCATTTTTGTACACTAGTTCTTACAGAATTATCCTTTGTGCAAAGAAATTTCCCAACCTACAAATTCAAGTTCAAAAATAAAAATAAGTTCAATTGTTTGAATTGGTACGCAAACAAAAGTCAAATTATGTAACGTTTTTAGTTTGTCACTCTCATTGCTGGGAGTATGTTGGTTTATAATTTCAAAAGCATGTAAAGTGCGAATCTGAACAAACAACTCACCTTCTAATTTCATTCCCATCTGAAGACACCTTTTGAATCTGCATGATGGACACTTTTTTCGATTGGCTGAGGTTATATCACAGTCAGATTTCATAGGGCACACAAATGCTTTCTTGTTTTGAACAGTCCTTTTAAAGAATCCTTTACAGCTCTCACAAGTGAAAATCCCATAATGGTATCCTGAAAGAAGAAAAAATTGGATTTGATTTTTATGAAATAAAGCTACATCTGGCCAGTGCTAAAGTATGCAGGGGAAACAGAGACACTCACACCAGTCCTAGAGAAGCAGCTGCGATGCATGTCAGTACACTGTGTGTAGACTAACGAGGACATCATGGAAAGACACAAAAATATAAAATTTGCAAATATTAAAAAACTAGACATAAAAGAGCCAGAAATTATGAAAACAATTGAAGCGAAAACTAGCATAGTATGGACATCTTAGATGACACAACAGTCTCCAAAGAAAAATCATAGAGGAGAAAATTGAGGGAAAAACAGACAAAGGCACCAGGCAAAAAGGCTGGATTGAATGTATGGAAGAAATGAACACCAGAATGAAAATCAACCAGTGCATCCAACTTTCTCAAGAAGACAGAACCAGGACTATTACAATTATGAAACTAAAAGACCAAAGCAGAAAAAGAATATATTGATTCTTTTAAAGCTAAAATAGTTAACAAGCAATAGAAATAGAAGATTTCATTAAAAGATTTCAATTTTAGCAATTGATGAACAATGTTTTTGAACAGTATCTTATTTTCTTAGTCAGCTTTGCGTATGATGTGAGGGAGTTTTATAATTGCCTTTAAAAAAGAAAGAGACAACTTGTAAAGAAGTGTTGCAATAACCAAACTCAAACACACCTGATACTTTGTCCCCACACACTGGGCAGGGCTGACCCATGCCTTCCTGTGTATTGTCTGCATTTGTCACTGGCACAGAGTGGGGCATAGATGCGGGAGATGATGATGTCGTCGTCATGGCAACCTGGGGGTGATGAACTGTCTGGGGAGATGCCTTGGCAGCTTCTGAAGAAACCTCAGTACTAGATGGGACTAAGACACGATAGGAGGTTGTAGCTTGCTGGCTTCCACCATTTGCTGGTTCAGATTCTGACACTACTAATTCTGTGCTTTGTGAGCCCACAGGAATGTTTAACTCACGCCCATCATAGCTGTAGATAATAATGTGGGGCTGTGACCGAGAGCTCTCCGAGGAATGCCCTCCCACTAGAGCCTTGCTGAGACTTGGCACAGTCTGAGCAGTGATAGAGGGGTTTGAAGTGAACACTTCCATCTGGTCTCGGTTCTGAAGGTTGTTGTTAAGCTGGGTTTGAAGTGCTGTCCCATTGGAGGAAGGGGCAGTGGAGGTCTGCACTAGCTGCTCATTGCTCTTCTGCATCAAGGATTGCTGAATGTGCTGGGAGGCCAGGGCAGATAGCATGCTGCTTACATCTGTGTTCATGACAGGAGGAACCTGGGAGCCCCCCGAAGGAGCCTCTAATGTCTGGGAAGAGTCTTCTATGGGTTCCTCTTTGAGGAGGAAATTGGCCATTTCTTCATTTGAGATAACCATACCTACAGAAGCCTGGGAGGAGGAGAAGCTTGTAGCAGAAGTGCTTGCACTGCATCCTGTGTTGGCCCCAAGCTTGTCTCCCTCTTGGCCAATGCCGAGCATGCTCAAGCCAGCCTGTGTGATGATGGCCTGCTCTGCTGAGGCAGCATCTACTGCAGCTGGAGACGTTTGCAAGGGGGAGTTAGAAACAGCCATGCTGTTCACTTTGGGGTCTCCCGCTGGTGAAGGAATTAGGGAGGCGATGGGTTCATTGAGATTCTGAAGTAACTGAGTCACAATGCCACTGGCTGTGTCATTTGGGTCTTTACCACTATTCATTTTTAATCTTTTCACCGTAGTTGTGGTTCGTGAGGGGTCTGTTGCAGCAGTCTGGGCTTGTTGTGATGAGTTTATTGGTGTGTCTTTGCCCCCAGAGGTCAAGGTGGCCACTGCTTGCAGGAGAACTGGGGAAATGCCCAGCTCACTGCGGACTGCCATGGCTGAGGAAGGAATAATAAACGTCCACCAAATTAGTTTTTGTTATTATTATAGACTTATAATATATTTGTTTACTGATGATACTGATACTTTATAGGCTACCTCTCCTTGAACTGTTCAAGCTTTGCATTTCAAATTCAAAGTCATTGTATGCTTTGACATTGTTTGGTAATAATTCCACGTTCTCATTTTCTGTTGTTTACACTTTTACTGTACTCAATCATGGACCATATATACTCTACACCTACACACTCATGTATGTGTGTGTATTTTTCTATAGAGGCCTATGTTTTCTATAAAGATACTTTCTTTCATGGGGCTATGTATGTGGTGGATGATACTTGGCAATGGGTCTCTGTGTTCAGCCCGGCCACTCGACAACTTGAAAACACTGTATTCATAGATAATTGATTGTTTGTACATGATAAAGACACTGATTTTAAAGGGAAAAAAATCGAAAAAATCTAGAATCTAGATCTATATAAAAAGGAATTGAAATGATACAATACAATCAATTGTATAAATAAAATGATGACGTGACTATATCTAGGCCAAGGATGGCCTACCACTACAACGACAATCAATTTCAACTAGCTAGCTTACCGATTCCGATACCTTGCAAAATAGCCTTCTACTTCTACACACTGCTAGGCTTTACTGGGTGGGCTCCCTGTAGCTGTAGCCAAGATCTAGAATCTAGTCTCTATCTATAGACTACCTATAGTCATAGAGCAGATTCCATATTTCCAAGTAGGCCTACCCGCCAGTAAGTGGCATTGGATGGACAATGACAATCAATTGGTTTCAGCAAGCAAGGCTTGTGATTATTTTGACTAATTTATAAATGACTCTAGAACTTAGAATCTAGACTTCTAGATTGAGGCCTAGCTTATCTAGATCTCAGACCACAAAATGTTAAATCGCATTTGAATTGACTCTCAGTCTCAGGATGAGTCCGATGAGGAGTAGGTAGTCATAGAAATCATAGATTTAGATTCCTCGATCGGGACTGGTTTACGAAAGCGGTCCCTGGTGGTGTGTTGGTGGTGTGTCATTTTTCCCGGGGGTGGGGAAGCGGG
>JAUELK010014653.1:0-10693 GCA_031471215.1 Gastropteron pacificum | reverse complement strand
GAAAATGTAATATGACAAGATTGTATTTTTAAGGCTTTCTATTTCCCATACCTTTGTTCTAAACGGAAATCCCAATGATCAATAATAAATAGAGCCAATTAATACTTAGGCTTTTCTGAGACTGGTTGCCCTGAAAGCTAGCTATACTAACTTTCTATATTAAAAGACTAATATGTTTTGGTTATGAGAGGTACAAATGTATTTTCGTACGCACGGCTGTTAGAATCTTAAAGTTAAGTTACCAGCAATAGTCCGATAAATGGAGGGATTTGCCCATCCACCCTGTTACACGTATTTGTAGGTCACACAAACGAATGCGGCAACCTCGGTAAGCCAGTGCTGAGGCGAAAGGGGCCGACAATTTTTGCCTCTGTTTCCCCCTCGATATCTCCCAAACATAACGATCGTAGAACATCCAGCAAAATTGTATTTTAAAGTTTGTCTCAAGACCAATAAAAGACGATGCCAAATTTGTCCCAAACTTTGTAATCCTTTTTTTTCTAGTCATATTTCTGAAAACTGGTTCATTTCTATTGAATAATGGATACATTTTACAATTTCAATTCGAACCCAAATTTTTCGAAAATGGAACCTACGATTTTTATTAAACAAAGTCAACAGGGTTCTTACATACATGCTCAATCAGGGACCGTTGGTCTAATTTGTGCTTAGTTCGTGGGGGGGGGTTATGATTTTTTTTTCTTAGCATCCGTACCCAGAGTCCTGCGTACCATTTGTACTGAATAATGGATCAATTTTAAAGTTTCAATTACAACTACAATTTCTCTATAATGTGCCAATTCAATAGCCATCATCTGCATTATACAAATTCTTTTGATTTGAACGTTTTTCTCAATGAGCTCTAACGGTAGCCATTTGTGATGCTGAATGTTGCTGAGCCTTCAATGAGTTCAATGTTTTTGTTTCTGTAGGAAGCGCTCTTTGCTCTTGGCAGTGCCAGTGACGAAAGTGATGAAGAGATCGAAGAGTGGTCCAAGCGGCTCAAACAGATCAAATTTCAGACAAAAAGAGATGGTCAAAAGATTCGCCCAGGTGAAGTTAACCAGCCTAGAAAGACATCGTTGTTGCCTACATTTACAACACTTTAAAGAACAACTCATTCTTTAACTGCTTGTTGTTTCTGTTTCAGGAAGCTTTTACTTGCATACTTTTTGTTCAAGGGCATTCAGATTCTGGATCTCTTGAAACTCACATTTTGTTCATATGATACACTCACATTAACTCTTTATGTTTTAGCCTGTTTGAATGCTCCTAGTGTCGCTAGCAAGTAGCCATGTTGTTGTTTTTTTTAAATCCTAGTCATGAAGAGATATTTTGAATTTTGCTTTAATTAAATTATAATGAATGAGTATGAAATTCACTTTCTCTATATGTCTGAACAGATGTTGATTCGTGAAAGTAAGAGCAGTTTGAATCTAAGTTTTAAGATGGATTTCAATTTTGCGTCTTCAGATGTTCTAGAGAAATCCTGGGGAAAGAAGCGTACAGATTTCTATGGGTCTGGTGTACGAAGAAAACTGAAAGATGCAGGTTGGTTACTTTGTATAAGTTGTGTATTTTGTGTGGGCTTTCATTGAAATTCATGTCAGTTTTCTCTTAAAATTGTGAAGAAGGAAGAAGTAGTGGAAACAATTTTAACATATCAAAATGTTTTTCATTCAGGCGAACTCCTGTTCTTAGATATATCATTATAATATAATATAGAGACCGTTTCAAGATTTACCAGGAACTAAGAGGTGCATTTTTATTGTCTTACTAGTAGAGAGCCCGCGAAATTCATGCGTGTGTGCATGTGTGTCTTTGATTTTTGTCACTCATCCTGTTACACCCTAAAATGTGTAGTTAGTAATGTTAAGTTGCTCTTTTCTCTATGCCTGTCAACAGTGAATGTAAGACTGCTCATTATGGTAGAGTGCTATGAAACAATATTGATTGCCAAAAGAAGAGGATACAGAAAACACATGTAAAGTCATTCCTGTAAAATTTCCGAATACGTTCACAGTATACAGCGCCATTGAGCACTTTTATGTGGATTTTGGGCGCTTTACAAATTAAGTATTATTATTACAGTCGCAGTGTAACAGGAATAGGTTTTCCGTAGCAGGAATAAGTGGGTATGCCTATACTGTAATAGGGGTGAGGGAATGGTTGAAAGATAAGATGTGAAACTTTGAACTTCTGTGTCTGTCTATTCGTTGCTGGACCATAGATTGTAAATTATCTAGTGTGTCTTCGTACACATTTCCGGAAAGACAAATATTTAATTTTGCACCAGTGTTCAAAGCGGAAATGAACGTTCAGTTTTGGGCGGTATTATCTTGTGTTTATTCGACTACTTTGAGGTCATTGGTTTGAAGCAGCATATTTCGGCCTAGTGACAAGCCATTTGCTTCACAAAGAGTCATTAAGTGGGCAGTGCTCTATGCTAGATATTTATGCCTAACAAACGTCGCATTTTCTTCGGATTCGACAGTAAAGAGTTACTGTAGACGTACTCGATGGGTCTTAAATATTTGATCAGAACTGCATTGTTAGAAACTGAAACCTTTAAATTGATCTGCCCAACAATTATTGGCAAACTAAAAACTCTTTCATCTACAAAACAATACCTAACTTCAAACAGTATTTTCACTATCTAAACGTTCCTGTATGGTGTCAAATTTATGAAAAGAATCATCTAAAGCGTAATGCGAAGTTTTGTGAGAAGTTTCAAAACGATTGATCCACAAATAAAGTCTGCAGGCATGTCACACCAAATTTTGAAAAAAATGTTATACAAGATTGTAATTTTGTGTCCTCAATAAACTCTGACATGTCATTTCCATTTCCTCGCTTGATTTGATTTGATTTCATTGGTTTCATATCTTTCATGGTTAGTGACATAGGCCTACCCCTAAAAAAAAAAGAATTGCTCCCAATGATTCACTTTTAACTTTATTTCAGTCAGCTTTCCATGGATTTGTTTTGAGGAAATGTATTTGCATTGTTACTATCGCTTTATTCTATTTAGGCTGGATCGTACTGTTTGACTTTGTATTCCAGGCACAGATGAGGAAGACGAGTGGGTGATGGAAGAAAAGGAAATGGAGAAATTGCAGAAACGGATGGATGAGGAAATTGATGAGGAGGATTTTTTGGTGCCTGCCCTAACAAAGGTGTGAAGTATGATCCTAAAAAGTTAAAAAATGTAGTGGACTATTTAGAACCAGTATTCTAGATTCCCAACTGACGCTTTGTTTTAGTTTAGTGTACGTACAGGGTTTTTTTTCCTCAATTTTATGCATTAGAAACAATTTGCTTGTCTCAGAAACTTGACTGCCTCCATTTCATTTTGTTCCGAAACAATTTCCGTTGCTGTTGTATGAACTTTCAACTGTCCTTGATTCAGTGTATTACCGAGCGCTGAAGACTGAATGTAATCTAAATCTGCCTACGAACCTGGACACATGTGTTCAAAGCAATAATGAAAAAAACAAAATAACCTTTGCACACTTTCATTTTCAGACTCCACTGGATTTCGGCTACCCAGAAGTTTCTGTGTACTGTTTTTATCCCTTTTCATGGAAATAATTCAACTTAGTGTTATGAGCCCCACTTTTCACTGAAACCAACACTCAGTTGCCACAGAGCAGCGCCTATTGGCCATTTTCTTTAGAGGGGGGGGGGGGAGGTTATTATTATAGATTTTTATTTTTCCCGGACACGGACAATAACTGGTCTACTCTTCAAAGTGCCAAGGGATCTTTAACATGCACACATGACCTCCAAGTTTATCGTCCTTATCCAAGTTTTTCGTCCTTATCCAAGTCGACTAGGTACTCGGTCTGACCTATCGACTGCGGGTTGAAAAAACACTCAAAGTGAATACCAACTTTGAGCTTGCACAGGGTGAGTTTGAACCTGCGACCCCATGGTAGACAACTTGGTGTTGGCCGAACACTTTACCTACTGTGCTAGTTGTGGGTGGAAATCCTGGATACCATCCAAATTTGTCACCAGTAGCTTACTTTATATTTTCACAGATCTGTTTCTATCATAACAAACTTATTCAAGCTCATTCGTATGTTCCAGAGAAACCAAGAAACAGCTTCTTCATTGAAAGTAACCCGGGATTTGAGTGAACAGGACAGGGAACAGGTGAGGTGATATGCGTGGTACAGTGTGTATGACAGGCTACACAAAACACCCGCCATCACATTATGAGCATGAAACAGTCAGGGCATGCGGAAAGAGCAAAATAATGGCTTCTGCTGACAGAGTTTTAGTCCAGCAATATGGAGGGTGAGGCACGGGGTCACAATGGGTTCAAGAGGGTACAACCATGGGTTGACATTGATTACGCTTTTGAGAGGGAAAAACACGGCGACATATCCACTCTGTTTGCTCTCTTTAGAGGATGAACATAAACATGAAGTCGACGCAAACCCTCAACAGGCCTAGGACCTTCAACAAGGATTGACCTATGAGTGTTTACGTATAAAGTGCTCTTTTTTCCCTTTTTGTTGTTATTCATTTGATGGTCATTCACATTGTTCCTTCCTGGAGTTATGATTAGTACTGGTGTGACTGAGCATGTTGAACAGATATTTAACTTTGATCAGTTTTGACTCTCCAACTACATAGCTTTGATTCTAGTACATGATCTTGTTGAATGTCGATGAGAACCACCTCACAGACTGACATTTTTTTTTTTTCAACTTTTCACGAAACAATATGTGCATTCTAACATGTAATACAAGGAAATAAGAAACGACACACTCCCCTTAGTCATTAGATTAAGGGAGAATAATATACAAAATCTACACATAAGGATATTGTAATTGTACGTGGGCTTACTGATGACATTTCATACAATGAACCAATCATACATACAGATAAACAATCAAATAAACGTACACACAAAACTTCAATCAAAAGGAGAAAAAAACAATAAAACAACAGAACAAAGAAAGAAACAAGCATACAAGTTCATAGAGATGCATTTACGAAGGGTGAATACAGGTGCCATTTTACGTAATTTCTTTTCCACTTTAAAAAGCAATATTTTATTATATCATTCAGTGGTTGACGGTTTTTCAAGTGTTTTAGGAATATTATAAAATTAGGCTGTTCATCTTGAGTTTGCATTTATACATGAAGAACTTGGCATAAAGTATGCAGCATCGCTGTATATATTTGCTTTTACTCCAAATATAATACGCTCTTTGTCTAAGCGACAGTTATTTGCATGGGGACATTTGGCATCAATCATATTTCTTATAGCTAGAGTGTGTTTGTTTTACAACCCTAGTGACATAGTTAGATCATGTAAAAGTTGGGACCTACGTTTTAACGTCAAGTCTCCAACAGGATAGGGGTGGACAGCCATGAAAACTGCTCACACAACCAATCCAGGGTGGAGACCAAACTGTTCAGCCACCACGTGGCCCCTATATTGTGATCAAGAGTGTTTTGTAGTCTCATTAGTTCACACAGTATTCTATTTTCACCTTTCAGTACAATAGACAAGCTCATCCTGAAGTTGAGCCTTTGAGAGAAGAACTGAATCGCTGCGTGAGTATATATATAATATCTTGATGCACATAGAGATAAACGGTTGGAATTGGTTTCATTTGTAAAGGTGGAAATATCGGTGATTCTAGCTTTGATCATAACAGTGTGTCCCCTGCAACAACAGAAATCCTCGTTGGGGGTCATACATGAGTACATGAATGGATTTATTGCCCAATGGACAGTGGTCCAAGCATGGAGTGGCTAGCCCCTGAAAGAGAGCTTTTCTGGTATTCTTAACAACTGTGTAACAGTTTACTATGAGGGTTGATTCAAAGGGGTGTTACCTATTGGCAATATAAAAATGTTGTGCTTCTGTGATTAACGGTTGGCTTATGTTTTTGTTTTCATCACTGGTGTATCAGTATCACCCTTACTCTGCCACTATCGCTGTTTCAGATGGAAAAAGTGCAGGCACTCAAGGCAAGAAGCAAAGGGTGGATGTTTGAGAGCAGGAATACGGTCTACAGACTGTACGTATTGGCTTAGTCAGGATGGATTCTTTCCGTTTCCTTTTTCTTTATTTTAGATTGTTCTTGAGGGGTTTCTCAATGTGTCTTTTGAAAATGGATTGACCAGTAAGCCTACATCTTGTTCACTGGATCATCATTATTGAGTATTGAGTAATAATACATTTACTGTACAGTGTTTAACTAAAAAAGCATCATTTGATTTGAAAGCATGCCTGTGATTAGACCTTCAGACCTAGTTAGCTGCATGTGTGTACCTGGAATTCCCAGCTGTTGGGTGCCGGCCGTGTGAGTCAAAGTAAAGCTGTTTGACTCAGATAATTACTTCAACAGTTTCCATACAGGGGCGTGTTAGTGTACTAGGTAAAGCGTTCAGCCAACACCAAGTTGTCGACCATGGGGTAGCAGGTTTGAACTCACCCTGTGCAAGCTGAAAGTTGGTGCTCACTTTGAATGTTTTTTCCGTCCCCGATCTCCTTGATAGGTGGGACTGAGCACCTAGTTTCTGGATACGGATGATAATCTCAGAGGTCATGTATGCACAACATCTCTTTGCAGTTTTAAATCGATGAAGAGTAGGCCAGTTATGGCCGCTGTCCAGGCAAAATTCAAAATTAAACCCTATCATAACCCCCCTCGTCTTGCCCAAAATAAAATGGCCGATAGGCGCTGCTCTGTAGCGACTGTTGGCTTCAGCGAAAAGTGGATCTCTTAACACTAAGACACCTTTCCCTGAGAAGGGATGAAGTAAGTGTGTACAATACAGGACCACCAAAGCTGTGCCCAATAAGCTATGTGTTTTTTGTACTTGTCCCCAGTCTGGGCGCCAACATTGCCTTCTACCTCCATCTGCTGGAGTCACAGATGGACACTCGAGGACATCCAGTGCTGAAGAGAATCTTACAATGGAAGAAGGTGAGCAGTACAAAAAGGCGTGTCCCTAGTCCCTAGAAGATTTAGAATCTAGAGGCCTTGGGGCCTATGTGCACTTTGTTTAAGTTTAGGCCCAGAACTAGAATGCTGCGGTATCAACAGGTAGATCTAGGCCTAGATAGATGATAGGCCTTTCTACCCCTCCAGTATTAGACTTACAGTATGCCAAACGAACTTAAAAACACTACAAATGCCAACCTCTTAAAGATTAAACTCAGGTCTGTGACCTTGAGAACTAACTATGATGAGCAAATTTAGGGCCAACCACTAGAAGGTGCAGGCAAACTACTTACATATTTTATCTTTTTATAAAAAACTTTGTTGTATATATGAACATAGCAAAAAACATGCACCAGTTATTTAAAGAAAGATTTTCATGAATAAAAGTCATGCTTTTATGACATCTGGTGTGTGTATTTTAATATCCTAAAAGGCATTACAGACTGAGTCACATTGTGCGATTGCAAAAGTCTTCTGTATATGAGGCTGCAGTCATAATTGGAAGAAGAAGAAGAATCTAATCTAGGAACTCACAATCTCTTATTCTTTCTTTTAGCAACTAGATCTTAGATTACTAGACACTGCTTGTAGATCTAGTTGTAGAGATTCAATCTTTCCACTCTCATTTACAACTACCCCCCCCTCCCTCCCTCCCCATTGTTTCAATGGACCTTTCTGAAAACTACTTTGCAATGTAGTGTAGAAAGGTGCCCCATATGAAGAGCTGAATACAATCATGCATCAACAATTTGTTTTGATGATGTGTTCATTTAAAATTGTCTTGAAACAAATTTAATTTGTCAAATATTGAAATTGCCAAATAAAACCAAATCATGCAAGTCCGCTGTGTTTGTTTACTAGTTTTTTTACTGCCTCTC
This sequence comes from Gastropteron pacificum, assembly GCA_031471215.1. Classification (NCBI taxonomy): domain Eukaryota; kingdom Metazoa; phylum Mollusca; class Gastropoda; order Cephalaspidea; family Gastropteridae; genus Gastropteron; species Gastropteron pacificum. The sequence continues at coordinate 2,841 of JAUELK010014653.1, read as the reverse complement.
CAGTTGGCGAAGATCTATGATGGTATTGAGGATGATGAGGACTATGATTCAGTGGAGGAAAGAGAAGATGACGCTGCAGACCTGGAGGTCAAAAGACCAAGGTAGGGCTGATCCCACAAAGTGCTTTACAGCGCATTTTTACCCCGACAGACCTGTTTCATTACAAAGTCATCTCAACCTCCTGGGAGGCATACTGGTAATGCTGCCTGGTCGGCGCTTAGTGCTGCCTGGCTGGGGCCCATACCAACACTCTGACAAGATCTTTCATTGTCTATAGCCGCGGACCCTTTTTACACTTGTATGAAAATTCAGAATAATTTGCATGCTGCAAGCCAGTTGCTGTCAAACTGAACATTTTGTGGTGAACAGCTGTAGTGAAAGGGAAAACTGCAAATGATTAGTATGCCTCTGGCTAAAGCTAACTTTGAGACCTCACTAATGACATTGTATTGGTCTTTCCTCTTCCTCTTCTTCATGCCAGTCATCTGGTGGGGGTGTTTGTTTCTGTTCTGTCTGAAGGGCTATCCTGTGAGCTGTTCTGCAGAAGTGTAGCTAGGCATTTACTAATTTAATTGATCCGGCTCCCGCAGTCAAAATTTCCAAAATTGTCAGCCAAGCAGGGCATATCGATCATGTCTGATTTGTCAACAATATGTCAACTCGAAAAGAAGAAAAAAACACCATATGTATAAATAATATTATAAAAACATTTTTGAAATCTTTGAAGAATCTAGTGATGCGGACACTGTCATAAGCCAGGATCTAGACCCTGCCTCTGTACCCAGGGCTACATCGAGCTCTGGCTGGGACACAGCTGGCCCAAGTGGCCTGTAATGGGAGAGGAAGAGGTAGGCCTAGGAAAATGACCAAAATAAAGGAGACTAGCACTAGTACAAGTACCAGTGCTATGGCTATGTCCGCTCCTGAACCTGTGCAACTCAGAGGGAAGGAGACCTCTTCAACAAGTACATGTACATTTATTCAGACAGCAAGTAGTGACATAGAGTTCTCATTTTCGTCCGAGAGTGAAACAGAAAATGAGGATGTTCGGGACAGAGCCCAGCTCACACCCGCGCCAATGACATGTGTCAAGAATAGACTAACAATAAAACTATAACAGACACAGTTTTGTCTTTGGTATAAATGCTGTCCTTGTGTTGTATTTGATTTGTGCAAAAGGACAAAGTAATACATGTAGGTTCATTGTGTGATGTTTTGGGTTTTTTTTAAAGCCCAAGATTCAACGCTTGTAAGATCTGAAGCCCATGAAATTCTCCATATATCAAAACTTGACGAAAAATTATAAGACATAAAAGTCTGTATCAATATCGTTGTAAAAATCTGTATACATACCTATAGTGGAGTCCATTTATAACGACAATGGAAATAAGGAAAACTGGGTTGTAACATGATCATTTCTCAATCCCAGGTTTTTTTTCCCCTGGGAATGTAGTGCATTATTAAAAAAGAATGTGTTCTCCAGGCTGCATGTTGAGGCAAGTGATGCAGAGCAGAGTGAGGAGAGTGGAGGGGATGAGGAGGACCCCAATGCTACAGATTCTCGTGTCAGGCCTGTCACCTATGAGGTAAGTTATGGCAGCAGGGCTGTGTAGAGATCTGGCCACTACACAGGGCGAATGGAAGTTTGAAGCCACGCTCTTGCTTGGCCTTCTTTGAATGCTGAATTTTTGTTGCTTATGGTTTGTCTGTTTTTTAATTCCCCCCCCCCCCCCCCCCTTTTTTTAAAATTATTTTGCTCATCAAAAATCTGAATCTTCAACAACAAAATCTGTATCACTAACTTAGTTTTGAAAATTCTTAGGAAGAATAAAATAAAATGAAAGACCCACGCAGCAAAGTTGAGCCAAGGAGTGTAAACATCAAAGCCAAAAGTCGCAGAGTGCTCAATGCGATCCGATTACAGAATAGAAAAATTGAAATCAACAAAAGTTGATTCTCACACTCCTCACACTCTGTCATGTATCTAGATCTATATATATATTTGTGGATTTGTATTTGTTTATTACACGTTTCTCACTCGCTCTACTTTGCCCCGTTCAGGAAATGAAAAGTCTGGCGGGTGCCCACGATGTGCAACCTATGCACTTTTAGGCCCGCGGTGCTCACTTCCTTTCAACAGGCAAATAAAAAAGTGCTTCCTGAACAGCCCTGGTGGCTCTATTAGGAGTTTTCCGCACGTTATCAGGCGCTTGTCGAGAACCGTGTAGGCAGACTGCTAACAAGCGCCACTAGGCGGAAGTGTCAACCTCTTCCCCTTCTTTTTTTTTTCCTTTTGAAGGGCGACCCAGGGGGCGTGGTCTCTTGACACCTTTTACTAGTAGTAGTAGACTTGTGCAAGAAGCTATCCAGCCTTTCGCCTGAGGGAAATCTTAGTCGAGATCTATTCGTCTTCCGTATTTATTAGGGGTCGGGTTGCTTTTTTGCTTTTTTTGTTGTTGTTGGACAAACGAGAGGAGAGCCTGTCTGTTCAGGCTGAGTCTGTTGTGTTTGTGTGGGCTTGTCACCCGGCCTTGTCTCTTTGTTATTGCCCACAAGGGAAGGGCCCGGATTTGCGACCACATCTCTACCTTAGTAAAAGTAAAAGAGGTAAGCTGTGAAATTTAGAAAGTTCATGCTGCGTGGCAGTTCAATAATTCCTTGATTTGCTACTGAGAGGGGAATATTGGATATGGCTATGGTAAGTTTTACAGCCTCTACAGGCCTGTCACAGGCAGCCTACCAACGTGGAAGAGGAACCACTGAACAAGTACTAGCACTCAAGCTCCTAATCGACAAGGCCAGCATCTCGGAAAACTACGACCTGTACATCCTTCTTCTGGA
>JAUELK010014542.1:0-14050 GCA_031471215.1 Gastropteron pacificum | reverse complement strand
CTGCAAAATTGTATCCCCCCCCCCCCCCCCCCCCAACGCTCTCCACTTAGGTTAGTCTCAAAGTATTCTTAGTCATGGTTCCATCTCTGTGCTGACAGGGTAATTCCCGAGGGAATGCCTAGCACGCACGATGTCCTTTGATAAACGTCCATCTTGTTTGTGTCTCGATTCAACCTGTCCCCGTCGCTTCCGAGGAATGAGAAGGATGGAGTGACTGAGGCAAGCTCATCACCGCTGGCCCCTGATGGAGACTTGCATCTTGCCAGGAGGGGAGGCGGTGGAAAGTGGAAACAGCCCTTGTTTGGGGGTTGGGGTGGGATGGGATGGAGGAATGACCTAATTTATCAGAATGAACTTTCAGAACATCACCCTCACAATGTTCGCGCAAACAGTACAATGGCACAGACCTACTGACCTAGGGGATGTGTATACAAGGTAGAGCACGCATTGGTCGACATTTAGTACGAAAAGATTGCTTGTAATTTTGTTTTAATAGTTCTCCAACTGCTTTGCACTTAATTGGACGATTTTCTTCTTAGTGCATAAGCAACAGGAATCTCTACCAAGAGCGACATTCTTACAGAAGTACAAAATGTAAGAGCGGCCCATCTTGGTTTGGCTCTATAGGACATATAAACACGAACATGGAGCGGCATACCCCAAAATCAAGACATTTGTGTTTTCAGAAAAGAGGAGTCAGGAAAATGGTCAACAAATAAATGTCTGATTGACGCTCCCGACTGTATTCAACAGGTCACACAACGGAACAACGGAAACGAGGCGATTCATTGTTGGAAATCTGATAATTTTGACATGATTCAAGTCTCAATGGATTCCAAAACGGGAGCAAGATCCTGTTATGAATGGAATGGAGTGAACAATGAACGCTGATTTGAGAAGATTTGATTGCACCTTAAATAGATGAGCCGTAATATAGAATTATAATCAGTCAAGAAGTCAGTAATGTCGGGCTTGAATTCCTGTTCCTAACTTCGTTCACATTTGAATAAATTCCCTTTAATATACACACCGACTGTCTAATCCAATTAGAACCAGGAAATTAAAATTTGATTTTAAAAGAAGAGCGCACAGAGGACAGGTTAACTTTGGGAAATGAAGGAATTAAAGGGTTCTGGTTAGAAAGTTAACCAAACTTTGATGGCCGCACAGACAAGACAGCTCATTCATCTTCCTGTTCTAGATGCATGGACCTTAACGACTTGGTAGCCTAAGCACCTATCCACTTTATAAACCAATGTCGTGTTGAACTGATGGCCTCGAATTGACCTATAATATGGTAACTGTTGTAATCTTTATGGTGGTGGCGAGACAAAGCAAACCAGAATATATTCTACAGCATTTGTCTCAAGTAAACAAACTACAGATCATAAAAGCTTCAATTCTTATCAATCTTTACGGCAGGATCTAGAGTCACTGATTAATTTCAACTTGTTTCTGGGAAGGTGGTGCGTAGATCGTGAATATATTGGACGTAGAGCCAACTGAGCGGTTCCAAAACCTAATTGACAAATTATGGAACTATGGAAATATACGGCCGACGTTTCATAGCCAAAAGGTATGAATTGTGGGTTCAATTCGGTCAGCACTACTTTTGATATCAATACTTGCGAAACAAGACAATGGTAGGATAAGACACAGCCCATTTCCATCTCTATGGCAAATGTGTACTGGTCAGGCAAAACCGCCTACTTGGAGCTTTGAGCAGTTCCGAGATATGAGCAAAAATAGTTGACCTTTTAGTAACAGGTTTCCTTTGGTTGGCATCTCTAAATATTCATTTTAAAAAGACTTGAAGAGATACATTTTTTAAAGTGGTTTGATTAGCTTATCATGAAGTTTCAGTAACAAAAAAGAACTGAAAAGGTAAATTTTCCTCCAAGTCCATCCTTTTCCCAGACCACGCCACAAATATATCCCATGACAATAGAATATTAGGGATTTTCTTTCGTTCAGAAGAGTCTTATTCTTTAGAGCTTTTCAAATCCTATTTTAGATGTAAACATTTATGTTTACGTATACTTGGGTAAACCAAGCAAGGGAAAAACTCATACTTCGATTTTGCTGACTCTTTAGAAAAGACAGAGCAGAATGAAAATGAGAATACATTGTATATCCTGAATATAACACAACAAAAGTGGAAGAAGCAAAAGAAAATGTAAAATATCCAGAAAGAAAGGACTGTGGTTATGGTAAAATACTTACATCCCAATTAATTAGCAGATTCGAAAACAATATGTTATCACAACTTTTGAAACATGACAACACTTGGAACGTCTAGTGGAACTTTCCTGCCTACGTCACTGTCATTATATTCTCTTTGCGTTGAAATGGTATTGGAATCTAGTGCTAGATCAGGGACGGACAGTTAGTTACATTTCGATACACTTTTTTGCGTCAATGAAAAGAAATGTATCTGTCAGTGGATTAAAGAAAGTGACATTGAAGCCGAGATGTAGACGAACTACCCATAGAGCATCATTGTTCCATCGGCACTTTCCGGGAATGTTTATTGATATCATGAAGGTGCCCAAATTATCCGGGATAACCCTCAGCTCATGAAGTATGCCGTTATTAGGGTCACAGTTGTCTTCCCTTGGATAAATCCTGGTTCCAGAAAAGAACGATGTGATGGTGAACACAAAAACCCTTATTACTACAAGTACTCTGCTTAAATTGACAATTATCTGGTGATTTCGCGTTACCATAGAGACGTAACACCAAGTTGTTGGGTTGCTGTTTTTGTTTTAATTAACGACTAATTTGGTTGGGTTTTTTCTGTATCCTTTGCCGTTGTTGCCTTGACATGTTCGCTTGTCATAAGATGTCATTGACATGTTCGCTTGTCACAAGATGTCATTGACATGTTCGCTTGTCATAAGATGTCATTGACATGTTCGCTTGTAAGATGTCATTGACATGTTCGCTTGTCATAAGATGTCATTGACATGTTCGCTTGTCATAAGATTTCATTGTGATTCGGGGTTGTATTCTTTTTTCTTTCTTTTTTTTAGGGGGAGGGGCAACCCACCGTTTGTTGCCACTCATTATGGTCAATGCACAGTTGTTGTGCTCCATGAAGGCCCGGCATTTTGCTTATGTGACACAAAAGGATAAAACGGAGTCCTATAAAGAGATTAGCCCATATGTTCATAAAGGGATTATGGATTATAGAGAAAAATGAAAACCGAAACTAACCAATTAAAGATTATCTCCCGTAAACATTCATGAAACAATCAAAGACTATCAAAAAGAGCTTAATTCCGTTGTTTTGAAGCACTTTTCCATCACTTGATCCGCAATGATCACTGAGCTAATTCAAATTTTTTCCAAAAGTTTTGTTGTGTTTTTATAGTGGGCTTTCTTTAACCACTTAACGTGTTTTGAAAGAATTGTTGCTGTCGTGTTTACTGTTTCTACTGCAGCACAGATGACATTTGAGGGCGTGGAAAAAAAAGGTATAATAAATACAATACGAGTAAAGAAAGATAATATCTTATTTTTGGATTTTTCCTGACATATATGGTAAGCAAGATATAATATATGGGCCGCTAGAGGAGTGCCTAAAGAAATCATAGAAATGAATGCGTCAGCAATGAGCTTTAAAAAATGAAATTCTAGACTGCAATTGAATTTGAATCGAGTCATTGTTTCAACATTCCCATTTCACAACACCCGGAGAGGGGGGGGTGGGGGGGATTTCTACCTAGCCCGTCAGTCCGTTTGCTTGCCTGTTTGTCTGCCTTTCTGTTTGATATGCTGTCTGTCTGCCAGGCGGCCAATCAGTCTGCAAACGTCTATGCCTTCCTGTATGGCTGTCTGTGTGCTTCCCTGTCTGTGTTTCTTTAAGGCAACATGTGTGTCTTCCAGTCTGCCTGTATGTCTTCAAGTCTGTCTATATGCCCACGAGTCTGCATGTCTGTACTTTGTCGTTTGTCAGTCTGTCTCTCACCCTGCTCTTCTGTTGATCGTCCCTGCCCGTTTCCGTTTATCATTCTCTGCCTCGTTCATTCTATAATATATATATATATATATAAAGTTCCTCCTCATGGGACAAAGGTAGTATAATTAGAAAGCCCCTTTGTGCCTCATTCCATAACATGATTACCTGCCTCAAGAACGCTTTGTATGGGTTTTTTCTGATGTGTCATTTCACTTCTTCCCTTTCAGGTCTCGACGTATATCATTGTTAGGGGATTAGATGAACAGGACCAGTTCTACATCTTTGCTGTATTCATGTACCAAACATTAAGCAATTGGATACACGTCTAGACTTTGATAATGGCCGGTATGGGGGCGTTTCTATGGATGTTTCACAAAAAAAAGGAAACTGGTTTATATCATGATTCTGTATTGAAAGGCGATATCTTAGAGAGTATAAACACGGAAATCCAAAGAATGGATTGTATGAACTCTTTTGGTGTGTTAATGGATTGTTCATGGGACTAGGCTTCCTTCAACAGGCCTGTCTAGTTGAAGGCACATGTGGGCTTACATGGGACCCTTCTCTCAGATCTCACCCCTTGGTGTGGAGGGGAAGATACAGGATGAAAGATACCCAGGCGAGAACTCAATTCACAACAAACGCCTCGCGAAAATTGGAGCAGATTTGTAGCACGTGCTGGCTGGACGGGTCAGGTTAACGAGGTGGCGTCTTGGAAGGGTGGGGTTACCTTTGGATGGTGCTTGAAGTCTTCGGCCCTTTAAACACAGAACAGTATGTTATGGTCAAGTCCTGTCTATGATCCTTTTAGTTCCACCAACTTCCTGTGCAAAAGAGCTTGTCCATCTGTTTTCAAAAAGGCACCCCAAAAAGATACTATATATTTGACACGTAAATACCTTCAGTTTGTTGATTGTTGATTACATGGCGAAAACGAAAGACTATAACAAAAAAAGGACCCCAAAAAGTACCAGGGATCTTGGTCGGTTAACTTTCTGTAAAACAAGCGATACCGATGTGTCATTTTAAATAGTATTACTACTACACTGAATTTGACGGCACTGTTATATTTGAGTGCATCACCAATAGAATTTGAAGGCATTTGAGTTGGGGCAGCTTTAGAAACAGAATCAGAAAGAAAAGCAAACTGGCTAGTTGTCTTTTTACTGTGCTAATGAAAGCAAATTGGGCAGTTATAATTTGTATGTGATAAAATACGTGAACTAGGAACAACGTGCACGTTTGTGTCGATCTTTGTGTGCTCACGTTTATCCACTCCTGTATTAAGAAAAGGAAGATAGGGAAGAAGAGAAACAACTGCTGCAATGAATTTCGCTTATGTCAAGTATGGGAGAAGAAGAATGGGAGAGACAAAGTAATTTGCAAAACATTAACAATTGTTCTTCCCGGCAACTCGTTACAAGCAAACTTAATTATCCACACCATGCAAAGCTTTGTAACCGAAACATGTCTCGCTCTTGAGTTGTTCGCCCATGGTTCTCCCCTGAAGATGTTTCAATCTAGGGCAGTATTTTAGCGTCAATGAGACAGTTTTGGCACAAGGTTAACCAGACTCACTTACGTGCCGTGAGTACTTTATGATGGGCTCTCCATAACAAACAGCTAGCGAGCATACGTTTCATTAATTAATTGCGTTTTGAGACTCTTCTTGCCAGGCGTGACACGACGTTTAATGTGTATTGTTTTTGTTTTTATTGAGAAGGAGATGCCTTAACGCCAAGTTGATGACTCTTTGCCATCATAATTGATTTTCTCAAAACTGCACGACGTGCTATGTAAGAAGTCGGCGTCGAGAAATGCCGTGAGATGTTATGAGCAGGCCGTGAAAGCACCGGATTTCTCTTGTCACTGCTCATCTGTTTACGGCCATTCATTCTTGCAGGGCTTATTGGGGAACGCTGATCCATGTCTGCTGTCGAGATTCTAGTTTCTTCAGCTCCACAATCCCCCCACAGCTATTGTACCTCGTCTGTGATTTGAAACACGGGCTGGTAGATTAGTCAACTGTTGAAGGTTCCCAATTGTGCATGCGAGTGCAATGTAAATACCACGTCGACTTGATTATTGCCAATGTATTACAATTTCCGACATCTACGTCTTGAAGAGAGTGGCTTGTTTTGGGAGCAACTCAATCCTCACATACCGTAAACAAATTATGTTAAAGATGGTAGTGTGCCTATGTAAGATATAGCTAATAGATAATTCGAGTTTCCAATTGAATATATCTTCGTCAGAATCAGGGTTAAGAGCTCAAAAGACATGATTTATTGCATGAAAATACTATTACCTCAATGGCAAGTTTTCATTTTCTTAGGCAATTAAGGAATGATTTACACTTCATTTGATATCGCTCACTCCTTACAAACTGAACATCAAGATAGAAATTTCAGGACGTGTCACTTTTGCAGATGTCTGGATAGAATGCCCCCCATGGTTTAGACTCACAATTTGGTTTATAGAGAAAGCAGCTCAGCCTCATTGGTGAGTACCTTTCGGTTGAAGATCCAGCAGTAGATATTGTATGGTGGTGGTGAGCAAACACAACTTGACACGAAACCTGTTTCACTTACCTAAAGGGGAAGCCTACATAGGTGTAGAATGTTACTGTTATCTCTAACACCCGCTACGGCACTGAGAAGGTGCGATAAGGTGTGTTGTTCTATGGACATCCAATGTCTTCCACAGGTGTGGGCTATATGACTGCTGTGAACGAGTGATATATTATTAGAATTGAAAATATAACAAGAAGATAGGGGGAATAAACTGGAACAGGGGTTGTAAACTTAGACAACTGACTATCTTCGCGCAGCACAAAAAACGGGTTCTCAACTTTCTTGACTGCTGCGGTAAATAAAATCAAAACTCCCTTTGTTCCCCATAACTCTACATGTAACCAAGAATGACTTTTACAATCCTCCAGTTCCCGCTCAAAATGGTTATATTCTTAGTTGGATACATCAGCAGGTGGAAGTATTTCTTTGTTGTGCACCATAAAATTCGCCTATGATAACACGTTTCACTTCCTAGTCATTTGGCATGCGCAATTTCAAACGTCTGATTTTTCTATGTTCGTTGATGAAGAATATAAAATGCAGCCATGTCACAAGGTGGGTCAAGTGTGAAACTACTGGTCTAAACTGAAATTGAAAGCCCCCAGTATCTGTGGGCAAGCTGTAATCAACTAATCCCGCGACAAAGCTTGCTGTAAAACGGATCGAAAGCCAACCTTTCCAATGGCCTTGTCGATGGCATATTCCCCTCTGTCCTGTGAACTCAATGATTCATGCTCTGCTCTTTATGGGGCGGTTATTGAACAACCAAACCCAGCGACAGTTACATCAGGATTCCAGTATCGTGCCTCCCCGGTACATCAATAATGGAATCTCTCAGCATAACAACACTCTTCTTACCAGCAGAATTCTTGATCGTACGGGAAAGAGTTTCAAGAATGCAACATAGACATTTTCTATATGGAACGATCATTTCCAGTTAAGTGTATGGTAGAGCCTTTTGTCAAACTAAGCATCCTTTCGTTTCGTGAGCAATAGAAATGGGCACGCGCTTACATGCTTAGTTGTTTTTCGATGTTCTCACTTACGAATGCGATTTAAAGGATACATCAAGAACATTGGGTTAGGCATTTGTTCCCATTAACATACAAATAGGGTCGCGGGAGTTACACACAGCTTAGTCTTTGTCCTACGAATGAGGTATTTAGTCATGAATACGAACAATGGCAAGCCAGCGTCGGCCTAGGTACGGATGTGGGTGAATGTAGGCCAGCCTGGAAGGGGAAGCCCAATTAATAAATGAACAGACTTGGCATTGGCCATATTCAAGGTTCAATCACTTCGATTAGTCTGATCACCTGCCCACGTAGAAACAATCAATTGAAATCCCTCCTTTGATTAACCACAATGTGAGCTAAAGAACAGGCCTGATGCGAGCTGGCGAGGCGTGAAGCTTTCTCTTCCGATGTAACAACGAGAATTTCCTCGCAACCAAACGCGCGTCAGACGCCCTTATAACGGATATGACGTCACAGGACAGGGCCAGCCTTGTACATTCACGGACAGCATCGACACATAACTTATACTAATGGCTTTCATGGAAGAGGTACATGTCCATAGACTTCCTACTGAATTGTGTTTATTAGCAACCTTTGCAGATTTCATGGGAAAACCAGGATTATATCACCCATTTGGAATCTGTAATAAGGCACATAATCCACAGTCAATAATCTTAAACAGTGATTGTTGTAGTTTCGAATACTCATCTGAATTAAGGATGCATTAAATATACACACAGCTATCACACATATAGAAGGAAAGCTGTGGTGGGAAAAGATACACAAATGGGACAGTCAACAGTCTCTAAGGGTGAGATCTAGGCTCCCGTGTGTGTGGTTTTGTTTGTTTCTGATTGTTTCTGATTGTGTGTGTGTGTGTGTATGTTTGAGTAGAGAAAGCAAGTCGTATAAGTCTCTACAAGACGCAGTAGCAAAACAAACAAAAAAAGACATGTCACAGCAACCAGTCTCCCCCACACACTCTCCAGGCTGGGTATGTGATTGTGACATCCGTTTCCACAGCCCAAGGGGGGAATTATTTCGCTGGAAGATGTAGGCTTATTTAGCGTACCAAACACAATCAATTCCATGTACAGACGTGGCTGGTGTTATATAATAGTATATCAGTTTGCTGAGTATATTCAATTATTTTCATGATAGGGTTGCTCTTTTTTATCCTTTCTTCCTCGTATAGCATAGACATGCATTATTTGTAGCAGGCCTACTGGAGTCCTGTTGGTATTGATATTTAGGAATCTTCCTACACAACTCTTTTTTGAAACTTCCCCACTATCTCACCCACAACATTGGGAATGTCTCATGAAGTCAAAGTGCTCATCTGCTCAGATGCACACTACTTAAGGCGATTCAGTCGTGAAAGCGGCTTTTGGCTTCACGGTGTTCCACACAGCAGCTATAGGCATCCAAGCAAGTCAGTGCACAAATCAATAATGATTGCAGCCACACAATAATTAGTTCCGACACTTGACCAGAAACATTGCGGAAAAAAGCTGTGGAAGGGGTTATTTCTAGTGCAACAATCTTTCCGTAAAGTCAGTTTCCTCGGAATCCACTACTTAGGTTATTTCGGGCCGTGCACGATGTCGCTGGATTTAGCCGGAGGCTGAGCATTCCTCAATTATTCCATTTCCATTTCCAGTTTAACTCCCTTTTGACAATGTCGTGACATGTCTGAACACGCGACGGAGGATTTAGAGTTTAGACTCTGATGTCAGGTCCAGCACGACGTATTGCGTGTAGAACATTGGTTGTTTAATTTCAGGAACCAATCTCAAGCTACAGCAGTGCGACAGCTCATTTTTTTAATGAATCGTCATTTCACTCACTCATGTTCAGTTACGCAGTGATATAAATTCATCAATAGTCGACCACACGAAATTGTTGTTGGATTTGGGAACGCTGAACATAGGTTGAAAATATAGGTGACCAGTTCTAAACCAGGAAGCAACTGTTGCCTAGATCTAAGTCCTACAGCACCCAGTAACCTACTTTGTAACCTTTTCCTGGTCGTTGGCGTACATACATTTTTGTCATTATTTTGTCGTATCGATACAGTAATCGCAGACGTAATCGTCCATGTATGATGCAATATGTATTGCTTTAGCGCTTGAACTCGCCCTGGCCTTGCAACTATTTTCACAGACACGTGCTAGACTGTTGACAACATCAGTACTACTTCCGCTATGTGACGTCATTCCATGCTTGCAATTGAAATGAGTGGAATTACTCGTAGATGGCTGATTCAATTCGTGAGCTGTGAAAACGTCTTTCAATGCAGTGACACTGAAAACTTTCTATTAATTCACGAAGCCCAAGCACTACCCCCGCTTTAGTTCAACAACATTATTATTTTCTTTACTTTTTGCACAGTAATCGGATTGACTATAAAGCCGAAGAGTCGACTAGTCGAATTTGAAAGTCGATAGAGGTGGGCGGAAGTAGCGAGTGTCTGTGAAGCTCATTTGCTGCTGTGTTGCTTCACTAAGACAACAGCGTCATCGCCCATTTGTTTTGAGTCTGCTAACCGGGGAACCCTAGATGGCCATTGTAGACATGCACAATAGATGGTGACGTCTTCAACCTCTTTGATGTGTGGGAAGGGGGCGATGGGGGAACTTTTTGTGTCAGGAGTATCCGGTGTAAGAAATGGACCGGGTGCGGGGGTAGATTTCATTTTCCTTTCGTTTTCCAATTTTTTAGGTTCTCTCCAGGGGTAAGATGCGCTCAAAAAGAACTGATTCATATATATAAATGTAGTTTCCCGTTGTAACAAAGTCACAGACACCATAAAAGTGGCACGCTCTATGTTCATTCTGGACATTTTCGCTGTCATTCAAACGTCGGCACAACAATGCAAATGTACAAACGCAACTCAATCATAATGGAACTCTCTGTTTATCTACCTCAGTGGGGACAGCAAGTGTGTTGTTATTCATGGTATGTTAAGCTGTAGAAACACCATTACATTAACAGTCAGAGTAAATGTTTGTCTAGAATGCAGTAACACATGCCAGGCTACGTGTGTGGCACATTTCAATGAGAACAATCTTCATTGTGAATTGCATGTATCACAATAAGTATATATATATGTATTTTGTTCGAAAATAAGGATCGTTTTGCCTTTGTTTGGAGAAAATGAGATTTGGAGGAAAAAGTCTATATCTTTCTTTCTGAATCTACATGGACTCTTAAAGTTACTTTCTCCACATAAATACATGTCGAGTGCCTTCTTTAGATCAAATTGATGGTCGCCATCTCGATGTCTATTGGACCAGATTTGGGTACACATGTACTAGGGACACACTAGTCGACAGCTTTCACGAGCATCATTATTGGTTTCATGTTTTTTCTGTGAGTTTCAGTTGGATGACTACCAGGATGTCTTCACTTCTTCTCATAAAAAGGTAAAAGACACGATTGTGTCAGCAGATTATTGTTCTTCATAAAATACCTAATCAACGTCCAGTTGCCACAGGGATAGAGAGTTATTGAACACTGGGAATGTTCTTGCAGTAAGGCCAATTTGGTATTTGCATAGAGGATCGATATTGGAAAAGAGAAAACTCTTGACATTGATACCACTTGTTTCACCAAGGATCGGAATTATCATGTACAAAGAAGACATTTGCTCAGAGCCGCTGACCTTTCCTAGCCAATATTGAGCGGCTGAGAGATGTGTCTTGCAACAATTAATTATCCAGCACTTCTATGATGGTGGTTCGGAATCGACTGTTAGCTCTCCCTCTGCCAGGTCGGAATGTTTTGGCCACATTACCGCCACGTAAAAGAGGAGCTGGCTCCAAGTTTCTGCTACTTCGAGTAAACACCTCTTGTTGTTGTAGCGATGGCTAGCGCTGCTCGCTTCCAAGGCGAGGAGAACACCATTCTCTTGTACACACGTTCTCAGGATCGTTAACGGATTCGTGGAAAAAAAGAAAACTTTTATTAATAACCAGACTCCTGAAAAAGGTTTGTGAAGCAATGTCTAAACTCTCATATACGTTGAAATCAAATTTGACAAATCCAAAATATTTCAATAACGCTTATTATGTTTGAAGGCACAACCGAGAACCATAGCTACAATCCTTTAACACGTTACCAGTAGTTCAATTTGTCTGCAAGTATGATTGGGAATTAGCACACGGAAGACTGAGGTGATTACGTGAATGATTTTGGCTCTGGTTAGACCATCAGTGAGGCGTGCTCAGGTAGGAGGGTGATAACTGAGGCGAGTGTATCCCCCCAATGCTTGCCCCAGTGGCGATGAAACAGCACACAGCTAGACACATGGAGACCATCAATTTTCCGCCCAGCAGGTCTCAATAACCCAGGCACGGCCCTGATGAAGTCGACGTCCTAATTGAGCACAGGCCAAACGAAGGCTCGTAGAGATTACTTTGTACGGTAGACTATGAGTAAGGGTGTGATTTCCTTAACACAATGAACAGACAACTCATTACGTAAGGCGTACCTTTGTTCACACCTGGGGCTAATCCTGCCGCCCCCGCGAGCATATCTTCGTTTTTTGTCAAGATAATATTATAGCATAGCAGCTTAACGCACGGAGGTGGACTTTATAAATTCCTGAGAAAAGTTTCAAACAGTTACAAATTGCCACTTATTATGTCTTCACAATATGACCATCTACCTTCTTATTTAACTTTTCAACCATTGGTAGCTCTTCCTTTTGGTTTCCAAACCTCAATCATATAATGACACCATCCATAATATTTGGCTTATCATCAAGCTCATTCAGCCAAGAACACTTTTTGTCTGAGAAGTACAGTTAGCACCGTAAGGTATGCGTTGTTAAAACGGAAATAAATAGTACTTCTTCTTTCAGTTGTACACGTACATCCAATACCGTATTTCGTGGCAGCTTCACGGCAAAGGTAGGAATCTACTAAGTATAACGTGAAAGACAAAAAATGACATAATGGAGGGCAGTTCACGCCAGCTGAAATTTCCCTCCTGTATTTTGACTGGTCGGTTGCCAAAGTAGCCTTTTGCATTGCCAACTTAGCACGTTAGACTGTTTCTTCATAACAGTCGTTTAGACTGAACCCCATACCATGCTACCCAGTGCCTTTGCTGTTGGTCTTAACTCGTTCAGTAACCTCTTCGGCGAAGCCTCCCACTACTAGTATGTAATGGGATTTCAGGTCTTGTTTAAACCTTAGTACCTTACCTGGCTAAGTGAGAACTGATGTTGTCTTGACGCTCACCTTTGCGCCGCTCTCACGACGTATTGTCACCATGCTTTTAGCACCTTGGACGCACAAAGTCTAAGCAATAGCCTTCTTGATTGAATCTAGACTGGTATTTGCACATCGTAAGGTGGTGTTGATTGGCAACCAAACGGAACAAAGTCTGGTCTAAGCTGTTTATTGTTTTAATTTAAGGGCCCATGACTTGTGCGCACAAATACAAAAATGATTGTGAAATATGATTTACCCAATACGTTTGATTACAAATACAATAAAACGTAATCTTGAACAGTTTGCGTTTCCTTGTTGTTGTTTTTTCTGGACAAGGTATGGTAACAACTAGGCTAAAGTACTTGCATGATTCATATACGTCAACGTATAGAACGGCTCAGATAATACAAAAACAGAGACTACAAGAACGGGCAAAAGGCCCAACAACGTCCGGAAATCACATCATATCATATCAATACGATGTGTCGTCGTGTGTTTGAAAGGGTTCGACGTCTAAGAAAAAAATTACATTAATAATTTACTCGTATGTCATATGATGTATATTTATATAAAGTTATCATACAGAATGTCGTCCAACCCTCATTCTAATGCTGAAAATCCAATAATAAGACTCCAAAGATCAGAATCCCTTGTAAGACAACATCCTTGGCTAATGATGTCTGAATTGAAGAATGTCTTGCGATATCTATACACCTCTCAGCGTCGGCGTTGACAAAAAATGTAATATAGTCACAACAAAGTTTATTTCTACAGTGCCTGTCCAAAAAGCTATATTATTGTTATCAGTAAGCGTAGACTACAGTAATAAGACACCGCGAATCAGTACCTCTAGTAAAAACATGACGTATAAATAACATTCCTGTGTACATAGAATCTCGACTTAGTGACTCGTAAAGTGTCACGATCCATAATTGTATGGGGATTCACTCTGTCCTCACAGCTCACACATTGTGGGAAGTGTTCACTACTTTCAGGCCACATTAATAATGCAGGGGATGGATGACAGTTTTAAGATTCCTCACGCAAAATTCGGATGGGAAATAATAACTCAGCGGATGGCAACACGATTCATCGGTTGACAATGCCTAATAGATTTCCCATTCTCCTCGTTGTACCCCCCCCCCCCTCCTCTTTTCCTCTTCATCATCTTCTTGCTCCTGGTCCTCCTCATCCTCCACCTTACCATCATCACCATCACCATCACCATCATCATCATCATCATCATCATCATCATCATCATCATCATCATCATCATCATCA
>JAUELK010014431.1:10000-14053 GCA_031471215.1 Gastropteron pacificum | reverse complement strand
GCCAGCGATTTCGCTGGACGAAATTTTTAGCCTTTTAGGCTAAGTCTAAATGGTAGGCCAGCGCCATGAATACCAATATATCCGCATATAGACTCGAACGATGCGTAGGTCGGGTCTATGAGCGGTAGGCTAGCGCCATGAATAAGACCCCTGGTGGTCAAGTGGTCAGTGTGTTGGCCTCTCGAGTCAAGGGTCCCGGGTTCAAATCCCGGCTGTCCCGATGTCAGAGTACATGTATTTTCATACTCACTACTACACACGCAATTTTACTCACGGTTAAACTTTTGAACACAGGCCTTACGACTGCCTCTAGACACGCGCAGCAACACACGAATCACTTGGTCAGTTTATCTTGGATGAGGAAAAGGATTCCCCGTGTATATCTGTAGCCGGGTACCCATTTCTTTTCTCTACGATTTGGCACTTCAGGGAGAAATTAGGATTGCCTTGGTACAGATCAATACATCCATGTTACGGTCTTTTTTTTTAGCAGCATGTCATTGATTTACAAGTAGGGGGTAATTCGAACTCGCACAATTCGTATTTGATTTTTTCCCCCATCCATTTCCCTCTCATCCCTTCTCAGGGCTCTTTTGCCTCCTCATAGTCTTTTCGTTGACGCCAACACGCAGTCGCCACAGAGCTGTGCTGTTCTTCAGTTTTCATTCTTTCTTTCTAACTTTCATTCTATCTTTCATTCTTTCTTTCTTTTTTCCCTTTTTTCTTTTTTTGGGCGGAGAATGACCATCGATGAAGGTGAGCACTAGGTGAGTTCGAACTTTGGGTCGCCCGAGCGCTTACCACTGAGCAAACACGCTCGAAGTTACTCCTGATTCCAATGAGCGGATTCCATTGTAATTGTTATCTTTTTTTCATCATCGATAGCTTAGTGACGTAGATCACTTAGATATGTCTAAAGTCGATTGTTGTTGTACTATAACTGTAAAAGTTGAGTGCGTTTGGAGCCTCATCGTTTGAAAAAAGGTAATTTGATTAATGGTTAAAAATTGCCGGAAAAACTGATAAATTACTGAAAAATTGCTTGCAGGTAATTTGATTTATGGCTAAAGATTTCCGAAAAAAGTAACAAATTACTGAAAAATTACTTTCTAAAAAGGAGTGATCGTTACTTTACAAATCATTAAAATGAGAAACGATTACTAATTACTTTACGTTGCGTTAATCTTTACTAATCTCTGAGGATTAGTAAAGAAAGCACGACACTCTACTAACTACTACCTTTAACTCTGAATATGGGCATTTCCAAATTGCTTAGGCCAAGTTATGACTGTCCAGGCGATCCGGAATCGATGTCGTTGACTTGAACACGTTTATCATTGCCTGTTCGTAGAACGGGGGTAACCCAGCTAGTATAGTATAGATCTCATTTGGTTTCCTCCACCTACGTCTACTTTGACAGGGTACAAAACATTCGATCTATATTTTCCTTTGTTCTCTCAGCGGAGAAGCTTTTGCTTTTCTTTGTATGTGATTGGCGTTCTCTTCATTCCTAAGAATAACTCTTCTACCCATTCACGTTGGACTAGCCAATCAGAGGGATGCTGCGAAGTTCTCATGTCAAAGGCAAAGATCGATGATAGGCCAATGGAAGAATTAATTGTAGCCACGCCCATTCTCCCAGTGCAGACGTCTTTGTTCGACGTGCATGGTTACTCAGCGCACTGTAACGATCGGAATGGAGTTTTGTTCCACATGAAATGTATCTGATCATTTCAAAGATTGTACAGCAAACTCAAATGTTACACAACTATAATCACACTAATGGTTGGACAGTTTGATTCTGAAAATAACGCTTCTAGACGTATGTGGTAGATAATCAATAAACATAGCAACACTTCAATACTTACCAACAACAACAAAACAAAAGTAAATTTAAAACAAATCATCATCCACGTATGTGGTAGACAATTAATAAACAGCAACACTTCAACACCTACCAACATAACAATAACAGTTTAAAAAAAGAAAAAGAATGATCATCCATTCAAACATCACAAGAACATCAAATTAGGTAAGATTTGATGTCAGAGGATCCTTTGAGGTTATAAGAGAGCCTCTGTATCGAAGGGAACCAAAACTGCTGACATTAAGAGACATCACAATCAGCAAGAAGAGAGAGAAAGGAGGAAAGGCTCTATCTTAGGTGCTGCAATCTGTGCGGATCAAGGTGACAAATTCACCAACCTTTGCTGCAAATACTGTGCAACAATGTTCAGATCTACCATAAGCTTATTCAACCACGGAAAATGGTGCAGAAATGCATCGAACCTCAAAGTGGGGCACCAAAGACCATAGTCTTCCAAGACTGAAGGTAGCCAAAACAAAAATACAATACATGTATGTACGTTGTAGAGTCTAGATTTCCGCTGTTTTGGGGGGAAATCCTGTTAAAAATGGGCTTCACTCACATTCCCATATAAATGTTAGCCTGTGTGAGGCCTTTGCATGTCGGACTCAGGCTTGCTCTGACCTGTGCAGGCCATGTACAGCTGGGCCTCAAAGGAAACCTCTGTATGTCCCCATTATGTGCCTTTGTGTTTTTGTGATGCTGTCAGTGATTTAAACCAATACTACCATATTCTTTTGGTAGCGTAATCGTATGATTCTATATTGATATAGGCTACACAAACGTGTTGTATACAAGCACTAATATGAACAACAAAAGCAGCTAACACTAATCACAAAACAACAACTACAACGAATAGTTTAAAACCCTTGATTGGTTTCTTTGGCAAGCAAGAATACAATGACGACATGATATCAACTTGGGTTCTCATTCCATCTGGCCAAGAACTTTAGTGGCTGATTTAGGAATACATGTAAATGTACATGAAATGCGAAGATGTGGGATTGTACACATGTATTGGAAAGTACATGAATTGTTATGCTGTAACCTGGCAGCTATGAAAACAGTTTCTCTATAACTATAAACAGAGATGGTTGATAGAAGATTCTCGCATTTCTGAGTTTGCTCGTGATGTTGACAACGTTCTAGATGAGATTTTGCTCCGATTCTGATTTTGACTTTTTTCTTGTTCGTCGTGTACGTACGTTATCGTCATCACTCTCACAGACTACCCCACTGACGTCATCACTCTCACAGACCGCCTCAGTGACGTCATCACTCTCAAAGACTACCCCACTGACGTCATCACTCTCACAGACCGCCTCAGTGACGTAATCACTCTCACAGACAACCCCAGTGACGTCATCACTCTCACCATCTCTCCCACAAGCTGACTCACTAGTGCCTACATTCTCCCGGTCGCTGGGAAGAGATGGCGCGGAACCATAGGAAATAGAATGCGATCTTTGCGCGGAACCAAAGGCACCCTGAACCTTGTCTTGATCATTGTCAGCTTTGGAATCACTGGGTACTGGCACCGGGCTAGTATAAGACCAACACTTACACGTCGGGCAAGAGTTACCAGAAGGTTCTTTCGTGTTGAGATCTTTCTTTTTCCGTTGATGTCCCGTAAAAGACACATCCATCTTTTCCTTTTGATTTGATTGTGAAAAAGTTCTACTTCTTGATTTTCTACGTGGTTTACCTCTTTCATTCCGCGAAGACAATTCTGGATCTGCGCTTGCTCTCTCAATCACACTCATAGACCTGCGTTTTCTTAGTTTCGATTCCTTGTCTGAGCTGTTTTGCTGTAATCGCTCCAGGATCTCCCCTGGTATCAACGTTCTGCTCACGCTACTCTCAGACCGAATGCTGTGGTAGTTGGTCTTTTCCTTTTCTGAACGTAAGAGATGCTGGGAGCTAGATTCGCCCGAACCAGATTCTAGAAAGAAAGAACTTTGCGACGTGGACATCTTCCCCGATTTTGCCAACTTGTGGAATGGGTGGTCTTTGTCATTTTTGTGGTCAGAAAGGTTTTCAGTCGAACGGAACCACACTGTGTTTCTTCTCGGTAGTGTCTTCAAGTACTGGCTGCTATGCATGTGTTCTGCGTAGCACCGGAGTTTATCCTGAAGACTACTAGTCGATTCTACAGCGCTGCTCTTTCTTCTTGTAAAAGTGTTAGC
>JAUELK010014431.1:0-5000 GCA_031471215.1 Gastropteron pacificum | reverse complement strand
ATGCAACAAGGGATTGGGTGGCACCTTGTTCATGCAATGGTGCAATGCAGTCACAAGAATCTTTGGCAACAGTCACCTAAGTTCCCTGTAGACTGCCAGGCCACACATGGTGTTGGGCAGATGGAGTTCCCCAGTGCGGTACAAGTCCAGCACACAGTTCATCAACTTGGTGTTCCGGTCAAAGAAGTACATCTTCCGGCGACCTTGACCGTCCTGGTCCCTCAGGGCGAGCTGGCCTAGCCTCGTTTGGGGAAACGTCAGCAGTGACGACCTTGATGGAAAGTTGAAAATCAATACGTTATGAAACTTGAACTTGAAGCTATGGAGCAGAATGGACACACATATTTTAATTGGTTGACATTGGTGAAAGCACCTCTTGGTATCCGAGGCTAAAGAGGCCCACACACGCACAACACTTTCCATTATATTCTCATTGACTGAACATTGTATGATATATGTACGGATGAAATTGATGATCGTCACACACTTCCCAAAACGCATCAATGTAGTAAGTGTAGGAGGTTTGGTCTGTACACATGTGTGTATCATTGTCGTGATCAGACATCGTGGCCATTTCCCCATCACTTTTAGGACATCTTTCGCACATTCGTGAACTTCTCACTCCCTGTTGTCGGACCAAATTAGATTTTATCTTACCAAAAGAAGTTTGGTAGTGCCAGCGCCACCGAGCCAAGCCTAGTACTAGTACTAGTAGTCGGGATGAACCGAGTAACAGGTTAGGCCTACAGTTTTACAGTAGCCTAGACCTAGATCTAGATCAAGTTATTTTAGTACGTTTCCATGAAAACCGTGACGTCAATTTTAAGTTTCCGAGGCACTGTCTTGTCACTTGTTGTTGGTGGAGTGTATGTGGGTGGGGGTTGGTTGCGATAAATCGCATTAAAAGACCTGCTGCATGTTTACACTTACACGTCTGCCTTCGTCCATCCTGTAGGCCTAACCCTGCATGTTTACACTTACACGTATGCCTTCATCCATCCTGTAGGCCTAACCTGTTACTCGGTTCTTGGGCCCGACTTCTAGTACTAGTACTAGGCTTGGCTCGGTGGAGCTGGCACCACCGACTGTCTCGGTGGTAATGGACACTACCAAAAAGTATATATGAATAAAAAGAGACAGGAAGAAATAAGACACATTTTTAAAAAGCATGAACAAAATAATGTCACAGAAACTTACCTGGCAATGGTGAACTTTTTCCCGGAAACCATGAAATTTAGGTAAGCATTTCTCTCCGCTTTCAAGCTCTCTGCGCTACTGTAACTGTGGGGTGTGTGCAAGTTCTCTATGAACTGGAAACCGTCCTCTGTCGCATCGCTCTGATGTCCATTTTCTCCCGAGTGGTCAGAGTCCCCACTCTCCTGGTCATCTTGATCATCCTCATTGCAGTCTTGGTCATAGCCCAAGTTGACTTGTTGTTCTGCAAAGTCTTTTCCATCCTCATTGTAGTCTTGCTCATAATCTAAGTTGACTTGCCGTTCTGCAAAGTCTTTTCTGAGGAGACTTGTTTTTGCATCTGAATCCATTACTCCGAGCTTCACTTTATATAAGTAGGTTGTTCGGAAATACAAATCGTGCTTTTATAACATCTGGTGTGTCCATTTTCATATCCTCAAAGGCATTACAGACTGATTGCAAAAGTCCTCTGTATATGAGGCTGCAGTCATAATTGGAAGAAGAAGAAGAAGAAGTATCTGTATAGATAGAATTATCTCACTGGAGCGTCGAAATCCATTCTCCATTCGTCCAGGTGTCAGTATGCTGTGACTTGATAGATCTATGTTCAATTATCTCTATACATGGGTATAGGTGTTGCTTAAAGTTGTTTTTGCATCTGAATGCATTCATTTAGGTTTCACTTTATTATGACTTTACATGTGGTCGGGCATACATAGTGCGTGTGTAGAATTAACCAAAGCCATTTGTTCAAATGTCAGTGTACTCTGACTTGATAGATCTATGTTCGGTTATCTCTATAAATGGGTATACATGTGTTGCTGAAAGATTCACTTGACTATGACTTTACATAGTGATATTGTGTTGTTCGGACAAACATAGTGCGTGTATAGAATAAACCAAAAACATAATCCATATTTGTCCAAATGCCAGTTTACTGTGACTTGATAGATCTATTTTCGGTTATCTCTATAAATGGGAATATATGTGTTGCTGAAAGTTTCACTTTATTATGACTTTACGTGTTGTTCGGACATACATAGAGCGTGTATAGAAGTAACCAAAATCACAAGCCATTTGTCCAAGGGCCAGTGTTCTTTGACTTGATAGATCTATGTTCGGTTATCTCTATAAATGGGTATATTCGTGTTGCTGAAAGTGCATCTGGGTTTCATTTATTATAACTTTACATGTATTGTTCAGACATACACAGTGCATGTGTAGAATTAATCCAAACCATAATCTATTTGTACAAATGTCAGTGTACTTTGATTTGATAGATCTATGTTCGGTTATCTCTATAATTGGGTGTATAGGTGTTGCTGAAAGTTTCACTTGATTATGACTTTACATAATAACATTTTTTTTTTTTGACATGCATAGTGCGTGTGTAGAATTAACCAAAAACATTTGTCCAAGGACCAGCGTACTTTGACTTGATAGATCTATGTTCGGTTATCTCTATAAAATGGGTATATAGGTGTTACTAGATGTGTTGTTCGTTAGGACATTCATAGTGCGTGTGTAGAGTGAACCAATCTCCTGCCTTTTGTTATGTAGATGTTTGTGATAGTGAATGAGAGGCGATTGTGTGTGACTGAGGCGTGCAGGTTCTTAAAATACAATGTAAAGGGCTTTGGGCTCACTTTGTGGGGATAAAGCGCCATATAAATGATGTTATTATTATTATTATTATTATTTGTCCAAGGGCCAGTGTACTTTGACTTGGTAGATCTTTGTTCGATATCCCGAAGCATGGGTACTATTGTACTATCGTGGGCTTGATCCGAGAGGAGTGAATACGTCAGGAGCTTTACATTTATCTGTGGAAAAGACAAGGGAAATATAGCATGTCATGTCATCTTGAATATGCTTATATTCAACGTCAGATTCACAAAAATCTACTTCTTTCAGCTAACGGTACTAGATCTAGATTGATAACATTAGAATGTAGTACATGTTCAATACTAGTAATGCATTGCATCCGAAGACCACACGGGAAAGACAACACTAGCCATAAAATATGATTTTCTTGGTTATTTCCCCTATGTACGTACAACTTGTACGACAAGACATGAAATGCATTGCATCTGAAGACCACAAAGGAAAGACAACAGTAGCCATAATATAAATATGATTTTCTTGGTTATTTCCCCTACCAGAAGCCTTCCTGCTTGAGTTTAGTGTCCCTGAGGTATCTATCTATGTCGACAACAACACATCGATAAACGACAGGTTTTTTTTTTAGTTTGAGTTATACATTCCTAGCGACACTTTTTCGATCATATTATGAGAGTTGGGACCTACGTTTGAACATCCGTCGCCAGGAGGACGGGGGTGGACAGTCATGTAAATTGCCCACGCGACCCATGTTCAGAATGCCCTCATCTGGATTCGAACGCCGGGTCGCCCGCTTGAAGATCAAACACGTTAACCCTACGTGTTAACTGTTAACTGTTAACCATGCGGCCTTAGACGACTGTAGGTCCACAGAAATTAAATCAAGTTCTTTGCGATTGTCAAAATTATTTGTTCTCTGAACAAGGTTTTCGTGACACCCGTCGCTTTCCATATGTGGTCTTCTTTTTCCTTATCGACAGTTAAATACATATTTCACTTGTAATAAGTGGATATCGGTTTGATAAGATACTACAGTTTTTGTTAAACCACCAACACATTGGAGAGAGAGAGAGAGAGAGAGAGAGAGAGAGAGAGAGGGAGAGGGGGTGTGGAGAGAGAGAGAGAGAGAGAGAGAGAGAGAGAGAGAGAGAGAGAGAGAGAGAGAGAGAGAGAGAGAGAGAGAGAAACCCGTCGACAAGTGTTTGGCTTGTTTAGGTCTAAGCTTTTATCAATATCAGTGGGGGGGTTGTTTACATCATGCGATTTGACCCATTGACAAGATAACAGAACAAAGAACTGATGACAACATCGTTCTGGACCTAAGTGACTCAGCCGATTTGCCAAAGAGTAAAGATTGAACAGCAAATGACGGACGTTAATACGTCGGTCCCACCTCGTAATGTCCTAATTCTGTCGATATATGTGCTAGACAGAACTCAAACTGAAAACTCACTTGTACCGTTACTTTAAGATAAGACTGGAGTACTGGGGTACTGAACAAATATGGAGAGAGAGCTTTTCCTTCTATGGTCCATCCGTGTGGAATTCCCTCCCCGAGGAACTTAGGTACCAAACCAGCTTACAGGTATTCAAGAAAAGTTTAAAACATATCTGTTCACAAAATATTTTGACTAAGAATTATCCCCAATGATGATAATATGTTATCAGAGGTTTGATGAGAATGTTGTCTTGATTTTATAGTACACGTAGTATGATTGAATGAATTATATGCTGTAAGTTTGATGATGTGTATGCCATTGTATTTTGTAGTAGTACTAGTTGTAATATCACTATTTAGTGGGGAAAGTGCGCGTTATGAATACACTTATTATTATTATTATTATTATTATTATTATTATTATTATTATTATTATTATTATTATTATTATTATTGTTATCAAGTTTGAAATCAGTCTTCTGTAGATGATGAGAGCGTTTGTGTGTGTGTGTGTGTGTGTGTGTGTGTGTGTGTGTGTGTGTGTGTGTGTGTGTGTGTGTGTGTGTTTTAAGTCTAAAAACCCCTATCGACACTATTAGGAATCAATAAAGGTAAGACCTACGTTTTACAGTCCGTCAATGCCCACTTGCTGTGGTCAACATTGTGAATTTTTTCACACAAGTTCAAGCACCAGGGCTACAGAAAATGATATGACATTCACCTGGTTCAGTCCTAAATCATGGCTGTA
>JAUELK010014430.1:0-23858 GCA_031471215.1 Gastropteron pacificum | reverse complement strand
TAGCAAAAAACAGGCTGGGAATAACATGGAGGAGGTCTGGATATTATTCCCAGCAGGGGTGAGAATAATCACAGCCTATATATATATAGATATTCCTAATAATACCTGGGGCCTTTTTCATGGGAATGGTCGGGAGCCTGTAGCATCACTGCATTCGACGTGCGTTTCGACGGGGAGAGAGTGCATCGTGATATTTAACTTTAATCTATGCACTGGAAGTTTACAACAACGTCAGACTAGGCCTAGCCTAGTTTGATATGTGATTGATAGCACATATTTTCATTTAAGTTTTACTCAGTAGTAGGTTTTAAACCTAGTCGAAGCAGAATTTGCGCTCGGTTGCTCCATCTGGACGTAGTCTAGATCTATAATCCTAGCAACAGTGTAAAAGCATTTCATGTTTGTTGGTGCGTTTCTTTAGTTATATACATGATAGGACCTATAATTTACAAGTGAATTGAATGAAGAAGAAAAAAAGTCAATAATGGGGAAGTAGGAAAGAGGAATCTACCTACGAAAGATCCAGAGCGGTGTCCGCCATCCCATAAAAAATGTTTTTTTCCTCCATCTCTTACACACCTTTGCTTCCAACAACTGCTGTGTTATGAAAGGAAATCGCAAAGTTTTGTTTTGTTCCACTTCCTATTGCAGAAGAAATGTAGGTAAGAGTAAAACTTTACAGCTGACAGGAAGCTATGGTTGGGGGGGGGGGGGGGGGATAATTGTATTCCAATGCACAATGATTATGTAAAGTAAAAGTTGACCGAAATCGGGGGCCGGCTGCACAGAATCTGAATCGCAAGAAACAGAATTGTGTTTCGTGGGAAGGTTTCTGTTCTGTGTTTTATATTTTACATTGACAGTTGTTGCAGTGATGATTTTTCCAGCACATATGCCGTAATTACCAATTTAAGGCTTTTTTTCATAGCCAATATGGACACATCACAGAGGGAAAAGCTTATGGGGCTGAAGTGTGACTAGATCCCTCCACTCTTATTTCAACATATTCAGGGTCTTAAAAACACAATACCACATACATTACATGTTTCTTGCCCTGGAATCGAACCCGTGGCGTCTGCTCCTTTCTGTTTAAAAGGAACAAGAAGTACTTGTCATCAAGTTCATCCCCATTGTCTCGACCAGAAACCAAGCCTTCTCAAATCTCATACTCATTCTCACTCAGATCCTTTAAAAGCAAATTTTCTTATTTGAAAAGAAGAATAATTTTCGAAATTATGACTGAAACTAGCTTCATTTAGTTGGTATCTGGTATGATGGTAGGTACTCAGTTTCTTCAATTTTCAAAGCTAAGCTCAGAAACTGGCTCTTATCCGTTAAAGGGTATTTTGTTGGTTGGGATTTTTACAGCTTTTTATTTTCTTCTAGTTTCTAGTGCTCTTTCACTGATCTCTCTTAACATGACTGACCTTTTGTTTGAATGATACTTTGGACAAAGGAAGAGGGTTTAGCATATAGACATGTTAAATTATAATGATGTAAATTAAATCTATCGCTCGCATGAATCTTCTTTATTCTTGTTTTTTCTTCCCTTTTTTTTGTAGTCGGATCATCACTTCATTTTTATGCGGTTTATGAATTGATTCAGTTTGTATCAGTACAGACAAAATGAATGTTTCTCTTCAATCTTGACCGTCCCGGTTTCCTTCTCAATTTTCAGACTATTGATGAACAAAATAAATACACATAGACTGAATGTTTTTGCATTCAATTATTTTCTTGACTATCTTGTAACATGTTTGTGTTTATAAATGTTTCATATAACATTGTAGTTTTGTTATTTGTGTGAAATCATTGTTTTGTAGAAAATAGATTTGTTGTTGTTTTTGTAATTGTTTGTGAATCACATGTAGAAAATAAGCTCAGGTGTATAAAGTACAAAGCAGAGATGAACTTGCACTGTGGTATCCGATAGCCAGAGGCTTTGGATTCGATGAAGCAATCTTCTTTCAAACGACACTTTCAGCTTGGCTTGGTATTAGATGCATACATATCATTTTACTTTTTATGAGTTATAGCTGAAGCAAGCAATACATGGTGAATAGTCTCTCTTCCTATCACTCAATAATCAAAACAGAAACTTGAGCAATACTTACACAAAACACTCAAACAAAACATATCAATCACATTTTGATGTTGGTTCTTCAGCTTTTTTGTTGAATTCTCAATATAAATATAAATTACAAGTTCTCCTTGACTGTTTTTTCTTTTCTTTTTTTTTGTTAGTTCAGGTATACAACAATGTTTACTGAATTCGTAAACAAGGTAGATTTCTTTGTGTGCATTGTTCTCTTAATTCTGCAGTGTACTGAGAGACCTTTCAAGGGATTCAGCTGATTTTAACCTCTATACAGCCAAAATCATGCAGTGTTCACTGTCACTGCTAATCTCACAGACTAGATACATGTAAAGGATATGATGATATCCTTTAGCAACAACAAAATACAAACAAAAATTCACCTCCAAAGTGCTTCAACAGTTGACTGGTTGTTTAGCAAAAGAACACAGGGCAAAATTACTCCTGGTTCAGTTTAAGATGAGCTTTTAAAAAATTATGTTAATCTGTCTGCATGCATGGTTCATCAAATGGTCTGGGGTTCTTGGCTGTGACTCAAAATGCCAGACAGAGTGCTGGTCATAAATAAATCTACATCAATGTAATGAAGTGCAGACATTAAGGACTGCCATACCCTTTGGTTACCTTTTTCTGTACTAATCAAATTGAAATGTACTCAATACCTGAGAACGGTTTATTTATTGAAATAGAAAGCAAGACATCACTTGGACATTCAGAACTTTCAACTTGCACTTTTTATGCAATGTCACAAATTAGATCCCTCAGGCTTAACTTATGTACACTTGAGTATCATTTATGCCCTCTTACAGCATTGATATAATTATGTTAATAAACTACAATTACTACATGTATTAGAATTCATGTGATTATTATCACAAGGATACCTATATATGTGTACCCTTGGATTACAATATTCATGTGCAACACGAGGCACACAGCCAATATCCTCAACATGTCACTCGAGGAGATTCAAATGGAAGATCCATGAGACTGCAAACAAACATGAAACCCACTTTAGAGTATCAGTATAGGCATAGGCTTCACTAGGCCTCAATGTATTCAAACCCGTTTCTTTGAGACATTGATTACTGTGCATGCATCTCTGAGTCTCAGCTGCCATAAAAAAAAACCCACCACTTACCGGTAGGTGTCCAAGGCCACAATGCACATGTAAATGATTGTCATATTGCAGTTAAGATTTATACATAGGGGTTATGTTAATAACTCCTGTTTAAAATCAAATGCAACAGAGTGGATTATTGGTTCAGTAGGACTCAAACAACACGTCATATCATCCCAAGGAATGAGGACTAATGGGTTTTAATTTTTCAATATAGTTCTGTCTGAATCAAACACAGACACGTTTTCTTTTCTGTCAATGATAACATCTTTTTTTTTCCAGATGTCTCAAGATGGGTAGGTACACATATTATTATCTCTTAAGCAAATCACGAAATCGCAGTGAGTGTCTGTTCAGTTGGTGTTTTTACAATCTTTTTTGATCTGTTTGAAACCACGGCCAACTGTACACACATTGCTGTATTTACTTGATTTGCAGAAAGACGCAATGATATGTTTGATCTGATGTACTTTGACTAATGACAATCAAGTGTCTGGTTCCTCAACTTTCTCTCTGAACAATTTAAGAATTCAGTACATTTAAAAAAAAAAACTACAAGAAATATATATATATATTTTTTTTAAATGCAAGGAAATATTTCAATTTAACAGCCTGTTTTACAGTGCCGGTACCAGGTATTAACATTCCCTTCTAAAAAAAAAAAAAGAGGAACATTATGGTACTTTATTAACTTAGTCTTCACCTCTTCCTCAGAAATCTGCATCTTCCATGGGATGGGTGTTGAACATTACTGATTGTCACTGGGTCAATCCACAATCTCTGTCTGTTATTTCAATATGCTTTTTTTATGAATCCACAGGTACCTTCGAACAGAAAACTGCCCATTTTGTATTTGATCGACTCCATTTTGAAGAATCACCCTACAACGTCATACTCTCAGATATTTGCCAACCACATTGTTGACATATTTTGTGGTGTATTTGAAGAGGTAGCTATTCTTTTTTTGCTCCTGAGATACAAGTACTTTAACTTTAATTGGGGCTGTGGGTAGTGAATTTTTGTAGTTACCACAGTGGGATTGGGATGTAGTCATTCATGTATAAACCATAACTTTAATAATGTTCAAGCCATTCCAGTCTTTTTTTTCTCTCATTATTTCCCTGTATATACTTCATAATCATGTTGTTTGTAGTCTGAAGTACATCATATTTAAAAAAAAAAATTATTATCAATTTTTACTTTCTGATAAACTCACCACTGGTTGGTTGGTAATGTTTCTAGTTATATTATTATTAACTTATTTTAAATTGCACCGCTAATGTCATTTCATTTGTGTGTTTATATTATATATATATATATATGTATATTTATATTATAATTTGGAAGGGGATTGGGTTTTTTATTTTCAAAAGTTACATTGTTGAGACTTGATTTGTCATGTTTTATTGTTATGTTTTGTTGTGATATGTACAGTGTTTGAAATTCTATTCAATGTACATGACATGTAGTTCAATTTGGTTTCATGCATACAAAGAGTAAAAGGAAAAGGAAAAAAATAACACTGACTGTATTAAGTTTAGACCCCCCCCCCCCCCCCAAAGAATAAAGAAGGTGAATGTGTGTGACATGTTATTTTGGATTCAGATTCATTGTCTTAAAATGATAATGTAATCAGTTTTATTTTATTTTTTTTAAATTATAGGTCTTGTCCTAGTTTATTTGTAGGCCTTCTACTTCTATTCATTTTAACTTTGTATTCATTGAAAGACTTGATAAAATGAATCGATACAAATAATTTAGTATTCCCCGAAAGTCAGTAACCACCTATTATTTTGTTGTCTTTTTAATCTATTTTTCTTTTATTGCTTGTATTTGGCTCAACACTCCAATGTTGGGTTATGCCTTGTTTAGTCAATTATCCATTGTTCCCGGATCACAGGTAGATGAAAAGACTCGTGGACAGATGTACAAGCTTCGGTTGACCTGGGTGGACATCTTTCCAAGCACCCGTCTGTACGACTTGGACGTCAAAGTTCAAGTCATCGATGCAGCATGGCCCATAAATGCCAAGCCAGTTATCCACGTTAATCCAAAGTTTTTGAAGGTAAAGTATATATTGGTTTTATATTGGATGGAAATAAACAAAAAAGAGTACCACAAAACTGTCTCTTTTTGTTTTGTAACCAATGTGATTATGATTTGATGTGATTTTGAATGTGTGCCTTGACTTGAAAGTGAAAGATAGTATATTCATTGACCATGTTAATTAATTTACACAAATATAAGACTTGGTGTTGGCTAACACTGTGACAGTTGAGTCCGCTTACGATAAACTCTTTGGAACCAGAACAAAGGTTATCATCTTATTTTAAGGAGGGTAGAGAGAAAAAATGGACTGGATAAAAAATTCATTTAAAACAAGATTGGTATCTTTACCGAGTTAATCTTATGTGGACTCCACTGTTGATTTGAATGCTCTGTTCATCCAGTAAGAAAGCGGTTCTAAACTATCACTCACTGCAAGTGCGTGCAACATTGCTGTTCACAATCAGAAGAAGTGATAGTGGATGGTTCTTGTTCGCAAATGAACAGTGGTGGTCTACCACAACCACTTCTCTGCTACATCCTATTATCACCCTTGTTCAACATTTACGCTTACACTTACATCAGATATAACAAGATCAAGAATCACTCAATACGGAATGTTATAGAGAATATCAGAAATTACAATGTCTTGTTTTTTTGCCTATTCCCTAATGAAAAAAAATGCATATATAATCTTCAACGTCAACGCTGGATATATCAAGTCTAACAGTACTTGAGAAAGAAAAGCATGTGGGAGCATCACATATTCATCTCTACATTATGAGCTACATACCGTGTACTCTTGTGCGCACGCGTGCGACCACTTTACAATGGTCTACCTTTACCTACACATTATTGTACCAACTTTGCTCGAATAGAGAGCTCAATCTGATCTAGACTAGACAGATGCCTATTGAATTGCACTTTGAGTAGTCTACAGTACGGTACCTCCGTAGCGAAACAGTATTTTTGAAATCCAATATTCGGATACACTGTACTCATCATACCGTACTAATTTAATACAACATAAAATACACTATACTGTCAGGGACGCTAAAAACAAAAACATAATACTTAATTCTATCAGACTTTATACTATGCTAATTAAAGTTTTAAAAATATCACCACCTTCTGGGTTTGGTTCTTATGAATGACGAAATCTCAGCAACATCTGTACCTTATCAATTCTAATTGCTGGTATCAATGTAAAAGTTGTAAAAAGATTACAGACAAAGGCCTTCTTCTATGATTGCTGAAAAGTATTATGGAATACACACACTATACCCAGTACTGTCTGCACTATGGTTGTGAGTTGACGGCCGAATATGGAATCGGTAGTAGAAGTAGAAAAGGAGCCACTTTCTTGACCTCTCATGTCTGAACGGTTGAATTGTTTCATCTTCCGGTGGGCAACCCAGGTTTGAATCCCCGGGGATTCTGGACATTGGTTGTGTGGGCCGTTTTTATGGTTTCCCTCCTATCAGAGACTGGATTAATGCATAGGTCCTACCACTTTTTCATATTCTCTAGTTAGAAGAAGTGTAAAAAAATCCCTCAAAGTTGTGACTTTTATCTAAAGACCAAGGGAGTATGATAACAGTTTTCAAAACACATTGGCCTCTCACATTAATCTTTGCTTTGTTTTCAAAATGTTTATAATAGACGTCTTTCGGAAGTGATCCATTTCTATAATTATGACAGTGTTCATGTGAACATATCTGGTTCCAAACTATATATTATTACCATACAATTTTGGTATGGTAGTACAACAGCTGAGTTTAGTACTTAGTACCTCATATACAAATTCAAGGTATCCTTGCTTGTGATCACCCACAGACCAATTTCAATCAAACAGTTGTCTGAATACGGACCAACACATTTTCACTAAACTCCCATTTTGCTCTGCCAACTTGTTAGCAGTAGAAGCAGCTGATCATGGGCAAATCTGGTAGTGGTAGCTTAGGGCGACTCAGTCACTCAGTTTTATGTACAAAAATATGTAGTGGTAGATTGCTTTGGGATAAAAGAAGACGAGAATCTCATCTATGTTTCCCATGTTCGAATGATAGAGATGCCTATATTGGGAGCTCAACAGTTTAATGGTCGATACCCAATTTTTGATTTCCGATGGGATAAACTCATCGTTACCGTAGTCCACATTGTTTTTTTGTTTTTTCCTCCCATGACTCGTGCCCAAATTTCGAGAGTACGAGACTAATTGACCGCCAATAATGGCGTGGGCCTTTATTTCAAAGGACTTGGTGTGTCACTGTCTAAGTCTAAGGTGCAGTGTTTAGCAGTCTCAGCATGTGTCATTTACATGACGTAGTTGTGAAATGTGAACACGCCAGTAGGGGGTTATTTGCGCTAAAGTGAGTAAGAGTACGAGGGTGTAAGAAGACCATTGAATGGGGCGGGGCAACTGGATGCTCGAAATAGAATTTATGGTCGAAAATTATTGGCGGCAGCTGCATTTGGCAGATGTCCTTTTAGTTCGGGCACAACGAAATAAGAAAAAAATCACAAGATTGTGTAGCGGTAGTGGCCATTGGTATAGATGGACACTTGGAATTAAAGCAAGTAGCCGCTCAAGCAAATTGGACAGTAGTCTGCTGAATATTGGTTTACCTTCACTTTCCAAGATGTCTTTTTTTCTGAAAAGATTTGTAATATAGAGAAAAGACGCTGTTCTGTGCACTTCATTAAGAAGCTGTTATTACATCAAAGCTCCACTTTCCAACTCTCAGGGAAGTCGAGAACGCAGCCCGCAGTTCAGTCCGGCGCCCTCTGACTCTGGTGCTGATCTTGTAGACAAGGATTTGGATGCTCAGGAGCAGCTGAAGGCAAAGGAGCGGGAACTTGAGAAAGTTAAACTGGAATTAGAGCTTGCTCGCCTTCAGCAACAGAAAAAGGAGGTGATAAAACTGCTCATTATTAGCACTTGCTAATACTAATATTTTTACTACTCCCTCAAACTTGTTCTATATCTTCAAATTTCCTTAATGAATACTGAAAGTATTAAGTGATTGTGGTAATTAACAGTATTCTTCTAAGACATGAAAGTACCACTCGTTGAAAAGCTTTCTTCTCTCATTGTTTGTGCGTCTGCGTTGTCTCATTGATGGCCTGCTGCAGCCTATGATGATACATTGTGTGACTACACATTCATCCTAGTGGGGGCCTAGAGACTATTCAACCGACACTGCATCAATCATTTTCTGTCCTCTTGTTTTGATTGATTGTCCTTTTTGTAGTTATGAGTGCTCAGTATTTTTGGATGTAACAACTGATCTCTTATGATAAGTGAAAGTGCAAGTGTAAAAGTTATTAACAATATTCTTTTCATTGTTGACACTACATCCAGGTGAAAACAGTTCCAGTAATAGTAGTAATACCAATTTTTAAGAAAGAAATTTGTTCATGTTCAGTCCAGGAGGACGTGTCAGTGTTACTTAATCAAATCGTGTTCGTTCAAATTCTTTTTGAATAAAATGCATTGTATTTTAAAAGTAACCACAAAAAGAAATCAGGTATAATTTGATAAATTCACCTTTAACTATTTCATGAACACTTTGTATTTTGGTTTGTTGGTCACTCAGCTGGAGATGAAAGAGAGGAGGACAATTGCTCAGACTACCGCAAAGAAGAAGATGGACAGAGAACCTCCGCCCTCTATTGCCCTGCCTCCTGTCCAACCAGCTAAGCCAGTTGTTAATCGGGACCCTCGCTTGAATAGAGATCCACGGCTCAATAGGGATCCAAGATTGAAGAAGCAGTTTGAAAAACAGGAGCAGGAGAGGTTGAGACAGGAAGAGTTGGCGGCTGCAGCAGCTGTCCCCGCCCCTTCAAAGCCTCCACGTGTGGAGAATGTTTCACCCATACCAGCTGCACCTCCCCCAAAGTCTGCACTTAAGAACAGCTCCAGCCGAATGGACCTTGAAAGCTTGTTGGCCAACTTCACTACTGCTGCAGCTAAAGTTGCTGAGATTTCAAAACATTCAAAACACTCAAGTATTTTGTCGTCATCATCAAGCACAAGCTCTGAACACTCCTCACCATTGAAAAAAGCTACAGAGGAAGCCAGACACAGACCGATTTCTGATATCCCTGTCAAGTTGAGAAGCCCCAAAGATGAATCACGATCATCAAGTAGAGATGACGGGAAAGCATCAAAGCAGGAAGTCAAAGGTGAGAGGGGGCACAGTAGTGGAGATAAAAGCAAAGACCAAAAGTCACCAGCAAGTGATTCGAAGAGCAGGGAGAGAGGACGCAAACCCAACACCAGGGATGGAAAGTCACATGAGCATGAACGAGACAGTAAGTGGAGCACTTCAGATCGGCATGACCATAGAGACCGCAGAGGCTCTTGGGAAGAGAAAAGTCGATCCCAAGATAGGCATGAGGTACGAGATAGGAAGTCTGACTCTCACACAAGTCGCAGCAACCATAGTTCAAGAAGGTCACCCCAAGACCATCATCAGAAATCATCTTCTCACCCCAAAGCCCCCAAAGATGTGAAGAGTGCCTCTCCTGTAGTCATCATGTCTAAAGATGGGAAGACGGATCAATTTGGGAGAATGCTGCGTCCTGAACAAGAAAGCACCAAGCGCGTATCTAGAGAGAGATCACCTGTAATAAGGGAGGTGAATTCGGAACCTAAGTCGCCAGACCAGGTTAAAGAGGACAGTTCAGAAAACAAGATGGAAGAGGAGAAGCAGCCTGAAGTCACAACTATACTTGAACCGTCTCCTGTACCAGAAATCTCTGTAGAAGTGAAAGAAGAGTTAGAAATTAAGATGGAAGTCATAGAGATTCGTGAGGATGATGAAGAGGGTCAAGATACAAAAGAGAACTTGCAAGAAACGAATGAGGACCTGCAAGAACCCAAAGAGATCCTACAAGAAACCAAAGAGAATCTGCTACAAGACACCAAAGAAGAGAATCTGTCTGTAGAGACAACAGATACGGTCATTAAGACTACACCTGTGGTGACTTCCAACAGCCCAGCTGAGCAAGAAGAGGAGGCGGTCGCTGTGAAAGGTGAAGAAGAAGAAGAAGAAGCAGTGGCTGTAGAAGAGGTGAAAATGGAAGATGAACCCACCGAATCACCAAAAGACACGGACATGCGCATGGACCAAGGGGAAGGTGAGGTGGAGCCTGAAGATAGTATGGAGGCAGAAGATGCAACTCCAAACAAGGAAACACTAAAACGTGCTGCTAGTGAAGATGACTCGAAGGAATCCAGTATACCAGCCCCTCCTTACAAAATACCAAAGCTAACAGATGCCAGGAAGGCTGAGCTACAGAAAGCTGAGGAGGAGAAAAAAGAGCAAGAGTATAGGTAAAGGAATGTTGTTTTATTCAGTATGAAATGAATTCATGTGTAGCTTATACTTGTCTCCAGTGAATTTGTTTATTCATATTTTCTTGCTATTCTTCTTTATCTCGTCAATGTCATACAAAAAAAATGATTGCAAGTTTTCCCATGTCATTTTCTACTATTTTATTTTTATTGAAATTTGATGTATGTGTGATTTGAATATTGAATACCATGGCAAAAGGCTACTCAATATGTTCAGTAAAATGTGAAAAGGCCAACAAGTCCATTCTTTCTCTAAAATAATTTTCAATGATGGAACCTTTTTTGTATGTAAAGCCAGCAACACTGTTTCTTGTGTCAAATTTGAATTATTCATTTTCAACAAGGACTAACAGTGCAAAAACATGTTTGTTCAAATATGTATTTTAAGAGACCAATTTACATTGGAATTTAGAGGAGTAAGAGTAGGACAATTATCATAGACTCAAATCTAGTCCTTGTTGAGAAAGAGTTGCATCATGCTTATCACAGAGAACATGTATCATTGACAATACCAATATATTGATCAGCGGAAAACGCCTCTACTCCCACAGCCTGTTTGGTGCTGAAGACGTGGACTACCGCCAGAAGGGCCCTGCTCCCCCCAAGCCTCTGATGATCCCCCCACCTCCCATGCCAGGCCAGGGCCTGCTGTCTCCCATCAACCCCAGTCCCACTGTGGAGAGTCCAGCTCAGCAAAGGTATTATAGTGATGATAACCTTGTAGCGTAGGTTTATAAACCGGTCTTAAAAATATACGTTCTTTTGATACAATATACACGTATATGCTTATTTTTACTTTTTATGAACCTGCGGGTATCAAATTAGTGGGCTTATTTTGAGAAAGGGCTGGGGTGAGGGATGAATTAAATAAGGCAAATGGATGAGAATATCTAAACCATAGGTTCGGTATTTTCGCATTTGTCTACGTGAAATATTTTCTATAAGAGATATCTACATGTTACCTTTTTCCCTTTGCCACAGATGGAATCAATTCAAGGAGAGGCACCCATCTGACTTTGCTCAAGACATGGAGCGGAAGCGCATGCGCAGTCTTCAGATGCAGGAAGCCCTGGAGGCAAGTGCTGATGATGAAGCTCAGGACATCGACCTGCGCCCCCTCACCCAAGACCGTGCTAGGCCGCAGCCTCAAGTGGAAATGAGTACAGCCTCCATACCAAAGGTGAAAATGGTGGTGTTTTTTTTTCTTCCTTAGTACATTAGCTTTTTCGCTGTTGTTTTTTCATAATTGATCTACTTGATGATTTGTTTCATTTTTGTGTTTCTGTAGTATTTTTTTTTAGCAATTCACAAAAAAATAGCTAGTGTTTAGATTTGAAGACAGTGTGATGCTGCTGCATGTTTCAGGAATCTATTCAAAAATCGTTTGATGAGGTATAACATGACATGTGCCTCTGGTTCTTATAATCTTTCAATCACTCAGCACTGACTGTTCACTTTCTCTCATCTTTTCCAGGAGTTGAGTATTGATAAGCAAGAGCAAATCCTAATCAGGGCAGAGCAGGAGTTAAAAGAGGGCAGAATCACTCACAGAGAACACCAAGAGATTGTCCGACAACTTGGACATGTCTATGACCTGCAGAAAAAGAGACATATTCCAGATGATGTGAGCCCCAAGTCATTGGACATCAGAGACCCCAGATTACGAGGGATCCATGATACCAAGCCATCATATGGTGAAGATGGTCATGGACCTATTCGGCGTCCTAAAGACTTTGAGGACGGCCCTATGATGAAGAGAGATCCGAGAAAGCGTGCACTCCCCATGCCACCCGAGGAACCAATCCACCACTCACCGAGGTATGGAGACCCAGGGGACTATGATGGCCCAAGACGCAGTCCCAATCAAGACTTTGACAGTATTCCCAGGAATGGTCCGAGGCTGGGTCCTCCTCCAAGGAGGCCACAAGAGTATGAGCCGAGGAGGCGGGGCGCAGGCCGTGACTTTGAAGATAGGCCACGCCCCATGGATGGGGGGGAGGCTGTCTCTCCTAGAGACTATGATGATGTCGACAGGCCTCACTACAGGGAGTTTGACCGCAGACCTGGGAGAGATGTTGAAAATGAATACGACAGGAGAAGGAGAAATCGTGATGAGTATGAGCCAGGACCGAAGAGACCATATGATGAAATGGGAAGACGGGATAATCCCAACTTTGAAAGGGACTTTCCAGAGAGGAGAGACGAGCCAGATCGCCGTCCAGAAGGTGGCAGACACAGGGACGGGAGACACATGAGGGATGGACCCCAGGACTCGCCCACCTACCACCAATCTCCAGAGGTGGAGCGCCCAAGACCATACGATGAAGTTAGGGAGCCTCCGTTTGCTGGCCCAATTGACAGGCCACCAAGGCCCCCTCTCAGGCCTCCACCTGTGTCAGCTCCCATGGACGGCAATGGCCCGTCAGGACCACCTCGTCCACCAAGGCCTCCCATGCCTGATAATTCGTCTGCACCAGTGAAAATCTCTGACCCCTTAGATGACCTCAGGTGGGTTGCCATGAAAGGCCTGTTGGAAAGTGAGGGCAAAGAAGAGCTAGTCATAGACGGGAAGCCCTTTGAGCTGAGGATGGGCACGTCCAGAAAGCTGAGGATTTATGGCCAGGCCATGGATGTATCTGTCGATCTTAAGGAACGAGGCGTTCGTGTTGATGGCCAACTGGTTTACAAGCTCGGAGAGCCTATCAAGGAGGTGTCAGCTGTGAATAAACTGGTACGGCTCTATTACCACGGTCTCCCCAAGCCCATCTGGCTGGACGGCCAGCAGCACGAGATGCGCATGGATGCCCCACCCAGGAATGTGGTAGTGGATGGTGAAAAGCGGGGCTTCCAGATTGATGGCCGAGACATGATGATCCTTGTTGACCGCCTGGAGAAAGGCCAATATGGCGGCCCACCCAGAACAATTCGCATTGCTGGCAAGGAACATGAGATCAGTTTCCAAGCACCCCCCAGGAGGATTCTGATAGATGGCAAGTCGTGTGAGCTCAAGCTAGACAGCAAGATTCCCTTCATCATCATAGAAGGCAAGCCTCATGGCATCCGCTTTGATGGAGAGCCCCGGACAGTGTTC
The DNA here is from genome assembly GCA_031471215.1 of Gastropteron pacificum. NCBI lineage: Eukaryota > Metazoa > Mollusca > Gastropoda > Cephalaspidea > Gastropteridae > Gastropteron > Gastropteron pacificum. The sequence continues at coordinate 10,144 of JAUELK010014430.1, read as the reverse complement.
ATCAATGATCAGCCCTTCACCATCCCTGTAGACCGGGCTGAGGAGATCCGCATTGGCAACCGGCCCATGTTTTTTGCATTTGGTGGGCCCGCCCATGAGATCATCGTTGACGGCAAGTGGTTTGAGGTGAAGTTTGACAACACGCCCAAGGATCTGCATCTGGGCAACCGTTCGTTCTCTGTCCGCCTGCCAGGCCCACTGCCCAGGGTGAAGATCCTCGACCAGCTTCCAGCCAACTTTGACGAGAGTCGTCTTCTGTGCACCAACAAAGGGCCCTCTAGTGGCGGCCCCCCAGTCCCTGACATGGTTGGACCTCCCAGACCTAGCATGGACGTCATGAGGCCACAACAGCCAGGGATGAGGCCTCCCAATGCACCAATGATGGGACCGCGACCCAACAACCCTCCGAGCATGGGTCCACAACCCAATAACCCTCAAGGCATGGGTCCGCAACCCAATAACTCTCAGGGCATTGGTCCACAACCCAACAAACCTCAGGGCATGGGTCCCCAACCCAACCCACCAAATATGATGGGTCCTCAAGGAAATAACCCACCAAATATGATGGGTCCGCAAGGAAATAACCCACCAAATATGATGGGTCCGCAAGGAAACAATCCTCCAAATATGATGGGCCCGAACAATGGTCCAATGATGGGCAACCAACCCAACAGTATGCCAAACATGATGGGTCCAAACAACCCACCAAACATGATGGGCAACCAGCCCAACAATAATATGATGGGCAACCAGCCCAACATGATGGGTCCACAAATGAACAACATGATGGGCAACCAGCCCAACAGTATGCCAAACATGATGGGGCCTAACAATATACCAAACATGATGGGTCCTCAAGGCAATAACATGATGGGTAACAACAACCCCCAGCAAATGATGCGGCCAGGCATGTTGGGCCTCAACGCTATGCTGCAGCGACCCATGATAGGAGCTATGCTCGGGCCTCGTCCTGGTATGATGCGGGCTGCAGGCATGCCCCCTAACGCAGCCCTCCTGGCAATGCAAGGCATCATCCCCAACCCACAGGCTCCACAAAACCTTGTTCTACAGCAGGCTTTGCTCAGCCGTGAGTATTTGACTTTTTCATTCTTTTTTTTTTGTTCCTGGTATATAATATGCACTACCCAACACCATAAGTGATAACAAAGAGAATATACTTATTCACTCCATCTCAGTTATTTTTCTTGCTTGAACATATTTCAACCATTTTTGGCACTTGTTTTTGTTTCAACCTTTTCCTTCATTTTGTATTTTTAAAGTGACCTGTGTGCTTCTATTTCAACCATCATTTTAACTTTATGGACGTAGTGGAAAACATTTTGTGTTTGGTGTGTTTGTGTCTAATATTAAGACACCTTTGTATACCAAAATGAAAAGTTTGTCTCCAGCATGTAAATGTGATTAATTGATTATTCCCTCTTGTTGCGACCTGCCACTTTCAGAGGTGGCCACCAACATGTTGCCTCAGTCCATGCCCCAATCACTGCCTGCCACCATGGGCTCCAACATGCAGCCTATGATCAACACATCAGCCAATCATTCCGCTGCAATGGCCACTGGCATGCAAGGAACACCATACAACCCCAACCATGTAAGTTGTTCTATTTCATGTCTCTTGTTGTTTTTGTGTCGCTTCACTCATTGAGATACCAGCGCTACATAAGTTGCATGTATTTTCACATTTTGTGAGCCATGAAGTAAGTAAAATGATGTCAGTTGTGGAGAAGCTGATCACAGAAACATCTGGCAGCTCTTCTAAAACTATGTAGTTGTGTCTATTTATTTTCCAGGGCTCCTTATTGTTGGACAATTCATATAAATACTGTGTGAATCCATTTATTTTGTATCATATTTTTTTCTTTTTCTTCTTATCTGTATCTGAAGTGCATTTTCCATCTTGTTTCCTTTGCAGAGAGGCCCCACGCCCGAAGTGTCTGTGCCAAACTTACCCAATTTGGCAAACTTGCCCAATTTGGCAAACTTGCCAAATTTAGCTGGTATGTATCTCCCTTATTAGCTTGATTCATCTATACTATATGTATTTGCGGACTTGCACAAACTTGTATTCACTAAGGCTCAAGAACCACTGAACTCTCAGACTTCAAATTTTCTATGGTGTCTTAGTTGTAAATGAGAGTGAAAAGATGGTGGAAGTGTGGGGCTGAGAGGGGGAGGGTTCTAGAAATAGCAAGAACCACAGTAGTAAAATGTCATTCAACAAAAAAGACATTTGTTGTTGTTTTTGTTTTTTCTTTTATAATTTGTCATTGTGAACTGTCTCTTGATTGGAACGCATTTGGTTATTGAACAGTTCCTCCATTTCAACCCATACTTTGCTATTTTATTGCTGTCTTTCTAAATACAATTTTTGAAAGGGTTGGAGGGGGCTTTTTTTTACAAATACTCACTGATGACTATAATCATTATAAACACTCCTGGAATTGATGTCCCAGAATGCTTGCATTAAATATGCTTTTATATATCTTAAGTAGTGGAAGCAATGATCACAGTCACTCACTTATAATCACTTATGATCTTCCCTTGTATCCCAGGTCTCAATTTGCCCAAGTTGACACAAGCATCCAGCACCGGTGCGGCCACGGCCACATCGAGCGCGGCCACTGGGGCGGCACCTGCCGTCAACTTGGACAGCCTGCTCAACAACCTGCTCAAGGTGGGCCTGATCAAGGACCCCAGCAAGGAGAGCTCCAGCACCAGCGCCTCCAGCACATCTGCTGCCACAGACTCGGCCGTCAGCTCATCTACCACCGTGTCCAGCAACAGCCAGGCCACCACCTCCACAACAGCTGCTGCATCCTCTGCAGCCACCAGTCAGAAGGAGGAGAAACCTCTGGCGGGTCTCGACAATCCTAAGCCTGAGGAAGAGCCTGTAAAACCACCCAAGAGGGTAAGGTTTTGAGTCTTGGAGCAGTTTTCACAAATGTTCAAATGTTTTGTTTGGCCAGAGGCCAAAATCATTTTTTTTTAAACGAACGTTGCATGGTGGACCGTCAATCACTCTCAGATGCGTACACATAGAGTTACAAGAAACATACACACACAGGCACACATACACAAAGCCTTCATTACTTATAAAAAGTTGGAAGTGTCATTTTGCGTTTGGCATCATCTCTATGTAATGTACCCAGTACAGTATGTTTTAAGATAGCTTAACTCGACAGTCATTTCTTCCTGAATCTTGTTTGTAGTCATATATGGTTGTCAATTTTCATGATTCTTTTAAAACAAATTAATTTTGGAATTGCTGTTAGTTGTTTCACTGTGTTAGGTTATACTGAAGATCTGATTTAGCCCATACAAAATTTGTCATATATAGATATATATGTCTACACTTGGTATTTGCAGTTTCTCACTAGATTCTCTTTCGTCTTTACTCCAGGTCCGAGCTTATATTCCTGATCTGTCATCGTTTCACAAGGATGGCTTGAGAAAGTAAGTTTATTATGCTAAACATTCAATGTTAGGATTGTGCAACTTTTGAAGTACTGTGTGATATTTTGATTTTGATCTTTTTGCTCAAAGGAGATAAAGTTCTCTTCCAAATGGTATGTAGACACCTGACCTGTCTTTTTACTTGTGCTTGGATGAAGACAGCTGGTACTTTGTCTTATTTACTTTGCTCCTCTTTATCCTCTCACATTATGTAGACGTTAGACCATAGTGTTAACAGTAGATGTACAATGTATTCCCAGGGTGTACAAGAATGTGGTTTCCGAGCTGCATGAAGGCATCCAGTGCCACACCTGTGCAGCTCGCTTCACACTCAGCGACCACGAGAAGTACCGAGCCCATCTGGACTGGCATTTCAGGCAGAACAAACTGGAGCAGGAGCAGGTCAAAGTGGCCAAGAACAGAAAGTGGTTCTACTCTATCATGGTAGGGGTCTTTCCCTCACTGTTACCGACTTTCAGTCATGTTTTTGTGTGTTTTGTATTGCAATGGTTTTGAACTCTTATAATACTTATATAGCAATTGGCTTTTGTTGATGCAATGTGATTTTGTCGCAATGCTTTTGTGTGATCTGGTGGTCTGTTATTATGTTCTGATCTCTGACATTCTTATTTTCTCTCACAGGACTGGATTCAATACGAGGAACTTGAGGAGTCTGAGGAGAAATGTAAGTTGCATTAATTTTTATAGATTTTGACTCATTCAGTATCACTCACACGGTTAATTTCTTATCCATTCAAATTCAAGACACACATAAGCCTACCTATTCATTTTGTGAAGGTAATGACATCTGAATTTGCATTCTTCAACTCTGATGTTTTTAAAGAAAGTAGAAGATACAAATCTAGTTTTGAAGTTCATCAGTTATCTTTAATTCTTTACTCCATTGTCTGCCTTTATGAACAGTTGTTGTATGTGACTTACTTGACTTTTGATTCCTTGTGGAACAAAAGGGACGCGCTGTTGTATGTAACGCTTGTCCAAGATGCAGTTATAAAGCAATAGTTTTGTTTTACCTCCACAGTCCGCAGTGAGATCTTTGAACAGATGAAGTCCGGAGACGGCCCATCCCAGCCCTTGGCTTTGAAAGGCCTGGAGGGGAAAGAGGTAATCAGGGACCCGGTAGCTTCTGGCGGAGAGGGAGAGGATGTAAGTGACCACAACATTTGCTTTGTTTTGGCCTGCATTGTTATTGCCTCCATGGGATAGTCTTACTTTGTTAAGAATTACAATGGTTCCTACATGGATCCCTCAATCGATAAAGTAAAAAATATGAAGGAAAACTGGATATCTGTAATGTCTTATCTGCAAGTATAAAATAAAGCATCTTAAGAAGACTCAAATTATAGAATGAGATAACGGCAACTTTTTAGAAAACACTGCCATCTTAAAAGGAATAAGAGGTCTTGTAAATGGCTCATGTTTTATACAGTGGAGTCTGAGACCAGACGAAAAGTTTATCTTAGCCAAGGTGTGCCTTATCATCTTATCTTATGTGGACTCCACTGTATCATGACCCACCGGTAAAGTCAAGTCTTGTTTACAAAGAATTTTCTTCAATAAGAAAGACTATAAGGATGAGAGTTTTGAATGATTGATCCTGTTGTTTCTCAGGTGTGTGCTACATGTGGGGACCCCTTTGACCAGGTGTGGAATGAGGAGACAGAGGAGTGGATCCTGAAAAACACTATCAAAGTGAATGGCAAGGTGAGAGAGGGGGGTTTAATGGTTTATTTAAGGTCAGTTTTTAGGGTTCTTTGGGTTTGAACACCTTTTTCACCGACGCTGCAAGGTGAGAGAGACAGGCAGACCCTTTTATAATAACCCATTACAGAAGAACACAGCTATAGCTGGACTTCTGGTTCCAGGAGAAAAGTTCCACTGTTGGAGAGTTCCTGTTATAGGCATGCAGATGGAACCAGAGGAATATACTTCTAAAAATCAACATAATTGAATTTACCTGTATGGTCCCCCCATAGGCATGGACACGCAATAGCTGATGCTGCTACATTCGTGTTCTACTGCACTTTTAGATGCTATGTATTTGACTTATTCTGAATATTCATTTTGAAGTCCTATTCTGTTTTAAGAATGAATTTTGAAGTACATGTATATTTTTATAGTTCATATTTACATGTTTTAGTATACCTTGACTCAGAGACTGATGGATTGTTTTTTTTTGTTCTTCCTACAGATATACCACCCAGTTTGCTACGAAGATGCACTGGAGGTAAGAGTTGTTGCTATTTGTTGAGCATTAATCTACTTGCTGTAATGCAATTTTCAACCTTTTTCCTCTGTTTACATGTGTGGGGTCCTCTGACACAAACTTTGAGTTGAATCCATTTCAATGCAAATCTAGTTGGATTCAAAACATGCAATACTTTTGGGACACAAAGCTATGGATTTTATATGCTGCTTCTCCTCATGTACAGAAGAAAACAGACAAATTCATGTGTTCTTTTAATATCTCTTTTTGTAGTTTGATAACTAGGTGCAATTATGTACATGATACTGTAGAGGTCTTTGCAGAGTGTAGTAACAAATCTCTGTTGTTATGTATTGCAGACACCTACCCCAGTAAGAGCTCCCAGTACAAACCCCTTGGAAACCGAAGTACAAGAAGCAGCAGATGCCGTGACCAAAGTTGAGCCTGCTCTGGAGACAGAACCTCCTCAGGATGTGGCAGCAAAGATGGAGATCCCAAAGACCCATGAGGAGGAGGAGGAGAAAGCCAGGCCGCTTGAACCAGTGGCTGATGTGAAGCAAGAGTACATGACCCAGGCAGCAGCAAGCACCCCTCCCCCCATTGTGGAGGCAGCCGATGCAGTCAAGCCTGAGCCCATGGACACTGAGGAGGCCGTGTCGGAGGAGCCGCCTGTGTTAACTGCCGTCAGTCCCAGGCCAGGCCAGCTCTCCCCCGCGCCAGTGTCGGCACAAGGCAGCACCCCGCCACCTCCACTGGCAGCAGACTCTGATGATGTCATGCAGTATGACAGTGTCGATGTCGCACAGTATGACAGTGTCAAGACTGAACCAGCCTCCCCAACAGTGGCACCAGCAGAGGTGACCAGCCATGTCCTGCCAGAGCACCACCTCGGCATGCCCACTTTGCTGAGCACCCTCGGCACGTCCATGCCCCGTGAGGTGATCCCGGTGAGCCAAGACGAAGACTGGGACCTGGACTCCAACCCCACCCCGGAGCTGTCGCGCACGCCCACACCAGAGCCAGTGCCCTCCTTCACTCCCGTACCCTCTGCCTCCATGGACTCCCTGGTGTCCCTCTCCTTACTGGAGGAAGTGGGGAGATCGGTGGAGAACCCCATCCCAGGCCTGGACCTGGAGCCTGAAGGGGATGTGAAGAAGGAAGGGGAGGCTTCCCTTTGAGAGGAGTCTCTCCTCTAGCTTGCCAGATGGGTAAATGTTGTTATGTAGCTCGCTCAGCACACATGCAAAATAAATGAAGTTCCTCTATTCAAGGCTACTCCAGATGCAAAGAGGATAAGATAAAGCCTAACACACTTCTACTTCTAGTGAAGATGTACAGATGTTGATAAAGTGTACTTCAGAAAATTATTCTCTAGTATTGCCATTTAAAAGTCTTACATTTTGTGAGTGGGCTTAGGAATTGAAGGTCACAAGTGAATAAATCAATTCAATTCCTTTTGAAAGATTTAAAGAGTGGCTTTATGAAAAGAATGATTCTTATGAATATGATAAGATTGTAAAAAGAGAGAACTGAACTACAGCATTGTTCCTTAACAGGAAATCAATTCTTCATCAGTTTTTTTTATTGAAGTGCGGGTACTCATGTCAGCCTCAGATATATTGTTGCAGCCTACGGTCAATCTGTTGGACCAGGATTATCAGTATCAGTAATTAGATGCATGTTGTTTGGAATAGTTGTTGACAGAAAATGATCACATCATGATGTCCATTTCACATTTACTACTCTATGCCATTTTCTGTGCTATGTTTTGTTCCACACCACCATGTTCCTGTTACTGTGATAGTTGTCCTGGACATGCCTTATAATTCAGGTGACAGACCCTCCCGCTGGGTCTGGATCCATGGGTGCAATCATTGACGAAGGAATGCACGTGTTCTTTCTACTACATGTTTGATTACTACAACAGATTGTTGCACATTTATTGATGATGCAATTCATTAAATATATTTTTACCTCTTGTCTCAAAGTTTTTTTCAAGTCTTTGTCTCTTTAATCCTTCAATTTATTTGCATAACATTGATGTATGTAATCATGTCTTTGTGTTACTTCCTGCTCAGCTTTTTGTTCTATCAAAGTTAAAATTAAGGCGTAGTCTATGTGTATCTTTATGAAGACTTCAGCGGGATTCACTGTCACAACTACTGCAATAGTAAGACTGGTGTGTCAAAAGGGTTTCACAAGTACATGTACAGACATAATAAAACAGGCTAATATATGGCTCTTTGTGATGCCATGTTCAGGAACCTTGATCAGAAGACATAAGTCCAAAGTTACATGTTTTTTATGTGAAGAATACATGTCCTAGTGACATGCTTCGAAACAGCCTATTGCTTTAACTTTAACAACTCTTTGCAGTTTGTTGGAAGAGATTAACAGAACATTGAATATAAACGAAGACATAAGTACACTAGACTACTCGAACAGCGATGTACTATGATGTGATTGTGTGTGCCCTTCATCACCACATCATGGTGTTGCAAACTGTGCAATAATCAAACACATGTACGGACAACCAACCCAGTTTCCTCAATGCAATGCAGTGACTCGCTGAAACTGAAATCATTGCAAATGACCATGACCACCTCCATCGTCAATAATGTACACATAAATATATATATATTTTGCATTTGCCAATACAACACTGCGCAGAATATCGAATAGTCATTGGTCAGCATTCAACATTACATTCAGGTTCAAGGACTCTCACTGACTCTGTGTCATTCTCACGGCAAACTCATTTCTTTGAATAAGTCAGGATGGTCACTTTCTGTGGCGGACCTGTTTCCACTGTATTTTTCAAAACTTTTCACTGCCCCTCCCGTCTAAGATATCTCCCTCTCTGTTGCTTCTGTGGTGATTGCCGGGGGGTGTGAGACAATTAAAAACTTTGGCCAGGCTGTAGTTGCTCTGAATAACATATATTCAAACGATTCAAGAAAGTGGACAAACGCCTGTAGCCAGTCTTCTTTTTGAAAGGCACCGATTACTAAAGAGCTTACAACAATTCCGTCACCTCGGAGGTTCCAATGCAACATCTTCATGCATCGCACAAACTTTCTGAAGCGTATGTGTGCAGTGTGTGATGAGCAGCCTTCGCATACAGGATGTACGATGGTAGTACTAGTACTGTAGTATCATCATACTGTGCTGACTGACATCAACATTCTCTGCTGACTCTTCCTCCTTTTCTATTTTCCTCCGTGTTGGTCAACTACCAGTATCAGCAACTTGCATGGAGATAAGAAGGGATGAACGAGTCAAAGACATGAGCTTCGTATCACAGAAGATCAAACACGGCTCACAACAGTTTCACTTCAGGCAATCGGGTCACTGACTGGTAACTGGTAGTAGTAGTGATGCATGCAAGTGTTAGCTTCTGGCTCCACACTTCTACTTAAACTGATACTTCACATGTCATCGCAACCACTTTAGTCCGCCAGTGAGATTCTTCAACTGAAGAAATTGAGTTATTATATATGTACCGGAATGTAAAATGAAAATATCCCGTCCAACACGACAACAGAAGCTGACTGCACCTGCAACACACTCTAGTAAATTGAAACTAGTGCAAAAAAAAAGTGCTCCTCCCTTCTCCTCCTCATTGGATATACATATGTCATTACAACAATAAAATGTTCCTGTTTTTAAAAATATAAAGTCGACAATTAATGCGTCGTTGTATATAGGTGAAAGCTACAACTCTCTTTTTATGGATTTCGTTGGTACGATCCTTGTTACCGTGACAACAGAGAAACATAAGCTCTCACAAGGCCCCGATAGTTATGTAATGAAGCACATTGAAATAAATGAAAAACCGACACATGATTAACAACTCTTTGTTACACTACCAAGTTTCTGCAGCTGAAACTACACAAGTCGAAAAATCATAATCTAACGGGGACTTTTTGCCCCCCTCCTTTCTTACGCCTTATTTTTTTGCATTTGTTATTACAATTACACAGAAAGTATAAAAATGTCTTACAAAGAGAGTGCTTGCTAGATCTACCCGTTCCGAGGTGTAAGATTATTTTTTTGTTACTGTGATGTGAAGTGTATCTTTGTGGCTACATCACACATACAGTTCATAACCCCATCTCGAAGTCAAAGGGAAACACAGTCATGCGTGAAGACCATTGCGGTTGCGCTCGATTGATATTGATTCTATGGCTAGATATACTGATACTGATAGGCCTGCTCGTACTGATACACGATACCGCGCTGTTTGTTACTGTTCGTTTAGACTTTAGACTGAGGAGACTGATGCAGTGCAAGGATCCAAGTTAAAAGTTATACCGGTGGTGGTAGTGGTACGTGCCTTGCGTGTGGCATTCTCTCACTCTCTCTCTCTCTCTCTCTCTCTCTCGCTCTCTCTCTCTCTTCGCGTCTCGTCTTTTTCACACACCACGTCCACACACATCCCCT
>JAUELK010014321.1:0-14063 GCA_031471215.1 Gastropteron pacificum | reverse complement strand
AGAGAGAGAGAGAGAGAGAGAGAGAGAGAGAGAGAGAGAGAGAGAGAGAGAGAGAGAGAGAGAGAGGAGAGACAGACAGACAGAGACAGAGAGAAGAGAGAGAAAGAAAAACATACAGAAAGAGAGAGAGAGAGAAAGAGAAAGAGAGAGAGAGGGGGTGGAGGAGATATTATACAGAGAGCAGAGGGATGGAATGAGAGAAATAGGGAATGAAACATGAACATGAATGATCTGAGAAAATAAGAAGCAAATGTGTGAATGAAGGAAGGAAAGGCAAAAGAATGCTACATGATCACCATCCGAAACAAAACTACGGTACTCCACATAATAATTCAATTCTTATGTTTGTACACATAGTATGTATTGATGAAGAATAGTCCATCTTTTGTACAACAAGTGTATTTGAAGCCTTGTGGCATTTTTAAAACATATTTCGTGTTGCAATGTATTACAATTACAATGTATATATTACACACAAAAAACATACTGATGCGTTGTCTACTATATTAAAACAACTTCGAGTTCATTTTCTGTATGTCTGCAGTTGTTTGTTACTTGTAGTGTACAATTGTTTAATATTGTATATTTTTGTAATATGCTTCTTTTTTGTATTCTAATGTGTCATTATCACATGGGAAGATCCACATTTTAAATCACACACAAAGTTGCAACTCTAAAGACTCAATATTGCTCATGTGCTATAATCAACCTTATGTATTCTTTCACACAAGTTCAATCCCCAGGGCTACAGAAGATGATATGGCATACACCTAGTTCAATACGAACCATCATGGTTGTAACCATAAATATGTGTCAAAGCTGTATCATCAGTATGGGCAGTATGATTTTCAAGACTGTTGCACACAGCGGTAATCTGGTCTGGAGGAGTCTTGAGACTGCATTGCATTATTGCATGAACAAAGGGCCAGTTTTAAGGCCTTTCAGTCTCAGGTTGCAGGGCAAAACTGTCATGGCTCTGTTGGTCTATTAGTCTATTCGACCTCGTGAAGAGATTGATATTTTAGCAAAAACAACAACAGTAAGAAGATTCAACAACAAGTGTCCATCTAGTCTCATAGAGTTTATTTTCCTCTCAATAAAACTAAGAGTAGAACCAATCAAGTGTAAATTGTAATTAACAAAATGGTGAGTTTCACTCTTTGAACACATAGACCTGTAAACTTGGAATAAATTAATGATAATTTGTCCAGACTGGATATATAAAGTCATGACTTGTAAATGAAAATTAAATTCTAAAATATTTCAATGTTTCAAAAAAACAAAAGGAAGAGAGAAAAGATTATACAACGTATACAGAAAACACAGAGAACTTCACAAAAAGCACAACATACTTTGGTGATGAGTGATGAGACAATAAAACATAATATGGCGACATTGTAAAGTGGAATGAAACTTCAGTGACTAGACAAAAAGAAGAAAATTAGATTTTAAAATAGCAATCAATATAACACACACAAAATGTTAGTGTAAAAATGCCTATTTACACCAAATAAAACCATTTTATGAGTCCAGGACTAGAGTAACTGATAATATACTTGAGACGAGAGAGAGCACTTTCCTAATTCTGCATTGATCTTCTACTAAAGAGAGTCTACACTATTTACATGTGTATGTATTTTTTTCAGATAAGAGTGTCATAAATAAGTGAGCAAAATTTGCTAATGGTGATAGAATGTGTGCAGAGAACATACATGTAGTACAATTAGTCATCTCATTGAAAATTGTGAATTTTTCTTTCTTTTTTTCCCACTGTAAAACAAAGTTTTGTTAAATGCAAAGCATTTCTATTACTATAAATATGGCATATGAATGAATTTGTGTAATGCAACAATCAGTGGGGAGAAAAGGTGATCTGCTAATGTCTCTAAGTAATAAAATGTGATAGCACTACATGATGACACTAACACTCTACCTGTTATCCTTTTAGTTCACACATTTCGAAAAAGTTATATCATAAGTACAATGGGCCTGTAACTTTACAAAAGAGTGCTGTTAATATAGCATGAACAATATTTTTTCCTTGTACATTTGAGTAGATACACAAACTTGTAAATAAAAAAATGAGTACACAACAAGAATAAACACACTTGTAAATGATAAAACGAACACACTTGTAAATGATACAACGAACACACTTGAAAATGATACAACGAACACACTTGTAAATGATAAAACGAATATGCAACCATCAACAACGACAACACAAGTAAAGTGAGAGATAAACATTTCGGTGTTACATGTAATATCATAATTTTCACACAAAACTACAAAAGTAAGTTCAAACAGAGAATTGTTCTCTCTTTTTCCATGTGCATCATACTACCACACGGGTAGTACTTACTAGATAGAATGTATCAACTATGAAAACAAATGTGTAAGCCTATGGTGAAAGAGGCCAAAGACAACATTTTGATGAAAAACTGTAGATTTAAGTGTAGTTAGCATTTTAGTAATGATGCTAAATGAACGAGAAACGCATACTTAGACAATAGTGTATATAAATAATAATTAAAAGTTTGGCAAATTGAGTCAAAATTAAGGGAAACAAAATAAACAGATTGTGCAAATGTGTTAGGCCATGATATGACACACATGATTTAACGACTATATTAATAAAACAAGTAATAAGCAAATAACATTAACAAGCAGAAGAAGTTCTGCTGGTGACCGCTTAGCGAGCAGTCGTGTTTTTGATTGCTCGCTGCAGTGTGATTGGGTTGATCCACTATTCTTTGTGTTTTGTTGGATTTCGTTGGATTTTTTCTTGTGGATTTCTGTGGCTTATGTTCCTTGGAGAAGTATCCCAATTTCTTTAAATTCTTTTTACTTCATTTTTGTCATATTGGACACAGATCCAATGTTGTGTTAGCCATTTCTTTTTTTGAGGAAGACCTCTCCAGTCCACTGGAATTGTACATCTGGTTAAAGAATTATTATCTTCAAATTTCTTGGTTGCCTTCTTCGTTGCTCTTTCTTGTTAGGAATTCAAATAGCACAGAAAGTTTCTAGGTGATTCCATTATTGAATCCCAGCCGAATTCATGAGGTTTTATTGAAAGTTTGAATTGATATGATGAATGAAATTTCTTCTTTGAAAGTTGTCATGAGTTGAAGATCTAGGCCTAGGCAATTTCCTATGCTGGGGCTATGTTCACTAGAGTCCACCAAGCGCACGCTGGAAACCTGAAATACGGCAGTCAATTTGGTTGTAAATATATTGTCAACTGGCACAAAAAGAAAGGAAAAAAAGATCTTAAAAATAAAACAAACAACACCTGAAAACGGCCATTATGAGTTGGGAGACAAATTAAAATTCCTCCTATCGAAGTCACGTCGAACTATAGCGCCAAAAGGGGTTACACAAAATCGAGTTCTACCCGGGTAGTATATTGTCAAACGTGCATGACTCAAAGATTCCTGATTGAATCAAAAAATAACTAAATCTATACCGGTATACTTAAGAGAAATCCTTCTTTATTCTTCTCTTACTAAGAACAGTATAATACGTTTTTTAGAACAATTAAATACTTGTTTCACAGACGTCAGACTTTGTTGTCGATTTGTTGCATTTTTACGGCATAATTTGGATTTTGGGCATATTTTGGCCCCCCAAAAAGGCATATTCCCCAGATGTCAAGACTCTACTAACCTTGTACACTGTTTGCACTTGAATGGAAGACTGAAATATAATTCGAAAACAGAAAGATAACATACATAATGACTAATATAGCATGTGTCTTACTAAAACGAATAGATCGTTACTAACCAACAAGGGTCAAATGATAGAATGGCCAAGGAATACAAAAAATAAAATAAAAAACAAGCAAAAGATAAAACAAGGGAAAAAACCTCTAGTGAAATAGGGTGTATCTTCCAATCTGAACTGACAGTAATAAAGACATACAGTCAAACAGCTGTTAAGTTGCAGAGCGACGAGCTGATGATGAAAGCCGATCAACTAGTAAGTTAGACTTAAATATGAGGAATTGCGATAACACAGGGAGAGAATCAAAATGAGCTTCACCGTGTCACATTGTGCAAAATCATGACATATTAGTTGAATTCTGTTTCTAAGGGTGTCAGCACTACTCATCAATTAGAGATCAATATAAGTTTACATTTATGGTGATTCCTTCAAGAACACAGGTTTACATATCAAGGGACACCCAATGTTTAAAAAAAATTTATATAATTTTCTGCACAATAGCACTGACTATGTAAAGCTTCTTGAAAAACAAGGATGCTATACACATGTCATCAATGATCAAGTCAAGCAACGATATTGTTATCTGGAAAATTTAAGTATATAAGTTAGGGTTCTTGAGATCTCTAAGAGGAATAACAGGGTGGTCATTCAATAAGCTGATTTTGTGGAAGCTTTTCCAGTTGTTGATTAATCAATACATGTACTAATTTTGGAAGGAGTTTTAAAAACATATCTAGTTATCGCATCATCATGACAGAGAAAAATCAAACAGAGACAACATCAAGGACATGTGTGCATAACATTGTTTTTCTGACCACATAGAAAGAAAAAAAGCTTATATTTTAACACTGAAGTTCACACCCTAAAAGTAGCATTACAGTTTTTCTTTGCCCATTTTGAACAGGATGTCAATGAGACGTTGTGTGAAACAGAAGTCTTCATATGACAATTGATAAAAAAAAAAAAAATTCCCTTTTGCCTTCAATTTGACTATTTTTACCTGACGACCCCTTTTTGGTGATTCAATGCATCTTCTTACAGCTCATATAAGTGCAGTGTATACAAAGCCAAAATGGTACATCATTATTGAATAGTAAATAAATAAATCACACCGGTGGCAATTTTAAGCTCTCTTAAGATAAAAATTCAAAAGATTTCCTCAATACATGTCCCAATGCACAAACACATCAATACGATCATCAAGTTCGCAACTATGAACACAGACAAACACTTTTAATAACATGTGTTTTTGAACACGTTTATCAATTTTTGTAACCCAAAATGTGAAGAACAAAACAATCTGCAACCACTGATAATGGTCTCAAGGTACTACTACTGCTTTTTCTGAAAGGTTATGACAAAGAAAATACTGTTGAAAAAAGAATTTGTGTAAGAGAAAAAGCTGCCAAAGTTCAAAGACAGCTGCTGTCATTGATGAACATAAAATATACGCTTAGATATTTATAAATTATAGATCTAGCCGATATCTTGAAGGTAAACTAGGTGACAAGCTAGATTAGCAAAAAAGTCAATTTTGTTTAAATCGTGTCACTACCTGGTAATCCACCTCAGTTCCCAGCTCACATTTCCATACTCTTTTCTTTCCTTACATTGGTACAATGCCTTCATTCTCTGGATTTATGAAAAATCTAAACTATCAGGACGAATCAAATAAATAAATATGATTTTACTGTGACCAATGTTACGCCAATGTCTACAATTATCTAGAAATGTGTTGACTTTATTTACTTTGAAGGGTAAACCAGCAAGATAACTACTACTAATCTTTGCCATCTGGTTGTATGTGTCCACTTTAATCTATGAAGATGCATCCTATGCAATTGCATTGTGAATGAACAATTTAAAATGTTTGTGACAGTGCACAGGCAAAGAATTGGTCCAATTGCGCACACAGCAATATAAACAGTAAATAATAGATTTTTCATCACATTGTCATTAAACAAAAACAGTTTTGGTGAGCAATATAATAAAATGCATTTCCTACTCTAACCATAGTGCAACTGTCTCTCCAAAACTGTCCGTCTTTCCTTTTTTATTTCTGTTCTAACCATCAAAATGCAAGGTATGGTGTATGAGTTACCATTCATTCACTTCTTTGGGAAACATTTGGTAAACGTTAATGACAACCTACTTTTCATCGTTGACAATTTAAACATAAACCCACAAAAGATCACACAAAAATCAAATGTGCAGTTCAAGTCTGAGCTCATCTTCATGTTGGAATGTCATCCGGGAGATCTGCCATGTTTGTTCTTGGATTGAGCATGAAGTCGTTCCTCTTTTTGTGTATACACGCAGCAAAGCCAGCACTTACGGCAAAGGATATGGCCAGAGCCAAACTGAAAACCTAGAGAAATTACAAAATAGTCAACTCATGGAAATGAAGAATTATTCAAAAAAACGTATCTTTTCCTGTTGCTCCTGTTGGTAGGATGCACAAGAAACACCAAGAAATCACTAGCTCCTTTCCTGCTCTTTCTGTTCTATAATTCTCTGCTTGGGTTACTCATGAAGTAAACATGTATACAATGTCAACCAATGTGTTAATCTCCATCAAACTAATAATTCATGTGAGAGCATTCTAATGTGTACAGTCAATGACCCTTTACACTATTCGTGAATACAATTGACAACAAAATATGAACTCTATATATAAATGTTCACTGTTTGTGTAATAGAGTAATCTGTCACTTGTCAGCCATCCTCATGTTCGATGTCACAATTTGCCTCCACTTTCCTCTGTTCAACTGCTCATAGTAATCTATGGTGTACCATATTAAAATCTATGAGATACATTTAAAAAACTGTACACAAGGAGCTCAAGAGGCAACTTTTCTTACCAGCGCAGCCTGTAAAGAGTTGAACGACAAGCCTGCTTCCCTCACGTCTTGTGAGCCACCCAGATTACGAAGAGAGATGGCAAGACAAGAGGATGCGATGAGGTTGAACAGACCCAGGAGGCAGCTCACAAGTACATCCTGCAGGCACAAATACTGAGTGCTACACATACATAGGTTGTCACATCATTCCTGCTCTTTACTTCGGTTCATGGGATTTAACTCACATATTAAACAGTTTGCATAACAAGCCTCATTGCTTTAACTTTAGAACATTTTCAACAGCATCCACAAGGGCTTTTTGGACCTGTGATTGTGATTAAAAGACAAATAACCTGATATTGTTATGTATACATTTATTAAGCAACTAAACATTTCAGTGAACCTATTGTATCACAGAAAATCAATGTTTGAGATTTGATCCAATGCACTAATGTGTAATACATCCCTCAATGTTATTACCTTACGGTTGAACTTCAAATATTGTGTAAAAAAAAAATCTTGCTTTGGAGAGAGAAATAACTCAACTTGATAATTATTTCAAGTAGGACAATACATCACAGTCGGATCACTTTTGGTAGGCAACTCTCAAGCAAGGTAGGCTAGAAATAGAATTGTTATTGATTAAAAAAACTAGCCCATGTGCTGCTGTCAACTTTGTGAATTCTTTCACACAAGTCAAAGCACCAGGGCTACAGAAAAATGATGTGACATATACCTGGTTCAGTCCAAAATCATGGCTGTGCTACCATTAATGTACATTAATTATATCAATATATCAATATGGGCAGCATCAACTCGAAGACTGCATTGCACATAGCAGTCATCTGGTCCGGAGGGGTTTTGTGACTGCATTGCACAAGGGGCCAATTGAAAGTAGAAGGCCCTCCAGTCCCAGGTTGCAGAGCTAGGCTGTCATGGCTCTGTAGGTCATACTGTGTGCCTGATCGCAACAAAACAAACGAGCAACTTCCCATGATCTACGATCTTCTATGACTGTTCTACTGTAGATCTAGAATAGAAATACTGTTACAATCTTTAAAAAAACTTATTTTACTCACTATACAGGGAGAGAATGTCTTTGGGCTTCCCATCCATGAGTAAACCACAACACCAATGAGGTACAGTAGTGATGCCATTCCAATGACCATGAAGAAAGTGATGTTGCTTTTCTCATCATAGTCTCCTTTTTTCAGGTCTGCAGGCTCTACACCCTTGTCACTCCACCCATAGGCGAATGACACTATGAGGATAGCATAAAACTGAAACAATGAAACAAAAGTTTGCATGTAATCAATGTTAAACATAATCACAACATCCACTTCATCTTGTTTTTTCTCTCTTTCAATTCAATATTGTGTGTGTACTATCCTTAAATCTAGGTAATAGCATGGCAAAGACAGGACACTTCCGCCTTCCATTGTTTTCCTTGAAAATGTACCAGTTTGCTTCAGAATTTCTTTTTAAAAAGCCACAATTCTGCACGATTAGGAAATTCCGTTCCTGCGCTCTGATAGCGCCAACATCCGCGACCACGGCGCGTTTGCAGTAAACCGCAGGGTCAGAATGTGATCAAGAAAACCACGAGAGAGAGAGAGCACTAAGCTAAATAACCTCAGCGCAGATAGAAGTACATTGTAGTAGTAGTAGAGGACATTTACACGCCTTCCTTCCCTTTCTGTGTCCCCTCTTGTTTTTGTTCACTTTACTGATTACATCTAACTATGTTTGGCATAGATAATTCAAATTTATTTACTTTAGGTCACCATTAAACATTATAAAAATGTATGGTCACAATCTTTGTCTATATATTAGTCTTCTTAACTCATTTAGGTCCTTTGCATATATAATATAATTTAGCTGCTTTGCTTAGTTTAGAATAGTGCTCTATTTGCAAAAACCTTTTGTCTATATTTTGTATTGCACCACTTTACCAACATTCTTCTTCCACCACCTCCCCAGTTCTGTAGTATTAGTAGCAGAGATAGTGGTAGTAGTGCATGTATTAGTAAGTAGGCTATTGATGCCAGTAGGCCTACTAATACTTAAGCGTAATCGTAATATAAAAATTAACAAAATTCTAATACTATCAAAGATTTTCGTTGAAATTGAAACCTGCATTACAAGCAATTCTTAGTACCTGCCTTCAAAAGAGTTTTTTGAGGATGGGTCTAATAAAAGTGGGGGCTCAGACTTTGATTTTGTACGGGTTAAAAGAAGGAAAAAAAAGAAATTCATAAAGAATTGTTTTTCTCTATTTTCTTTTTATCACCTTATTACACAACTCCTTCTATCTCACATTGCAACATTCACACCACATTATAATTATAATCACATTACATATATATGTCATTATAAACACAACACATAGACAGAGAGAAAGAGTGGAAGAAAATCCGAAGCTCTTGCTGCAGTCCGCCATACTAGTCACACAGCTATTTTTACGAGCAGTTGGCAAATTGAGCTTGAATCTTCTATAAATTTGTGCAGCACAGTAAAACATTTTTGTCATTTCAGTTGACCAATCAAATGTTAGAAAAATGTAAAGGAACAACAAATATTGAAAATTTATCGAAATATAAAGAAACTTGACAACCAAATACCCGTCAAGACCACGGCAGTAGAAAACCCGGCGGAAATTAGACAAAAAGTATTATATTCCGCTGCCCGGTAGAGAAAATCAAAATTGGTTATTTTCCGCCCGGTGGAAAATACTCACAGTAATATATTCGCCCACCTTGTAATAGTAAACAATAGACGGACAGCGCTGAACTTTACTTTTTTTTACCTTCAGACCTAGATCTATCTAGATCTAGATTCTAGAATCTAGGTTTAACTTGTTGGCGGATTAGTCCGACTGTGGCGAGTTCCGTAAACCCTTGGCAAAGGTTTTTTACCACCATTTCCTCACCCCACCCAGGTGTAAAAGGGGTACCCGGCTATAGGCATGTTTCTGCCTCTCACAACTCACAGGCTGCCAGTACTTGTGTTCAATGTTTTTTAATGTTTGTGATAAGTTTTTTTTTATGTTTTATTTTTGTTAAAAATGCGTTAGTTGGCTGTCGGGGGAGTTGATGTAGATCTAATTTCTAAAGCACTTTGAGCTCTCCAGAGGAAAAGCGCTAGATCTAGATCTATATAAATGCCATCTTTACGTTTTTTGTTTAGATTGGAATCTAAGATAAAGATTTATAGGTAAGGTGTCGTGAAGAGAGAAAAAGTAGACAGACAAAAGAGTGAGTATATAAAACTATAGACTTTAGTGAGGAGAGTGAGAGGTAAATAGACTAACCACACTCAATGACAATGATTTACAGAGAAGGGACCTGGCTAGGTAATTGATGTATCTAGAAAATCTAGATCTATTGACCTGTTGGCCTACATCACATATATCATATTATTGGAACACACGAATCAAAGGAGCAAGTGCCTTACTAGTTCGACAACTCTGAGTGCATTCCCTGGAATGAGAAATCGTTTCAATCGCTCTGTGACGGCCATGTTTAAACAATGGATGGTTTTAACAGGTTGAGAAGTTGTTTCGCATATCTGCCAAGATCTAATCTAGTTAACAATCTATCTTGAAAATTTTAATTTCTCATGACTTGGGCTACAAACTATCTCCAAAATCAATTTATTTTAATTTTGCACACAATCTTGTATTAAAAGCGATTTATACTATCTTTTTAAGCATGGGATTTATACGAAAATGAGCCTGTAAAAAAGGAGTCATAGGTTGCTAGCTAGGCCTAACATTCCAACGAGTGAGCGTCTATGAGAACCGTTATACTCTACCGGGAATCCAACATCGTTTGTAGGCTAGGCCTACATTTAACTGATTAAAGAGAACATAATTCAACAACGTTACCAAAGAACGAACGTTATCAAAATATTTAGTCCGTAATTTCGGACACAACACATCATCATCATGCAGCTGAAGCATATGAAAACACTTCTGCCCCCGATGGTAAGTGAATAGCACAGTCACTGTGACAGTGTGAGTATCAGTGAGTGTGAGTGGGGTTTTAAAAATAAAAACTGTTAATAAACATTGAAGAGATGATGGATGGATGATAAGACACAGAATATCTTCACATTTCAATTGTTTTCATTCACTTTTTTTTTTTTAACCACTCTAAATCCGCTCACAGACCCCTTATAAATAATAGTGACAGAATAATCAGCTACATGTAGATGATTGTGTGGTCACTTACGAGGAACAAGAAGAACTTTTATATTTGTAGAGTAACTGCATAGATCTAGATCTAGACTTTCTATAATTATTAGGTTTTATACACAGATAGATTATCTGTTTAATACTGACGGGCATGTCGAATTATGTGGAGACAACTAAATAAGAAAACAGAATCAAGATGGTTTAAAATGTTTGCAAGATCGGGCCTTCTTTTTCTTTCACAGGATGGGGCAGCCAAGATATGTGCCATCACATTTTCTCCAAACAACCACAAGTTGGCTGTGTGTACATCTGATAGAGTGATTCTGCTCTATGATGAGCAAGGAGAGAAGCGAGACAAATTTTCTCTCAAACCAGCTGATTCAAAGGTGAGGCTTGTGTACGCACTCAAGAGTGTATTTTGAATTTACCTAAAATTGATGGTTTTTATAGTATAATTGCTTGATCTCTTTCTCAGCACAATT
Organism: Gastropteron pacificum; assembly: GCA_031471215.1. Taxonomy (NCBI): domain Eukaryota; kingdom Metazoa; phylum Mollusca; class Gastropoda; order Cephalaspidea; family Gastropteridae; genus Gastropteron; species Gastropteron pacificum. The sequence continues at coordinate 2,820 of JAUELK010014321.1, read as the reverse complement.
TGTATCCATGTTTAACATTTGATTATTAACCACCCCCTGTCCTTTCAGAGACTCCCATTATAATATGTGTAGGTCCCACCTCTTATGCTTATGTATAAGTAAATAGTATTTAAATGAAAACTGGGTGGACACAAAGTTTATTGAACTTCCAAACTACATTGACACATTGCACTAAAGTAACCGTCGTTCCTCAGTTTGGAAAGAAAAGCTACACAGTGAAAGGGTTGGCATTTTCAAGTGACTCCACCAAGATTGCTGTGGGACAGACAGACAACATCATCTATGTCTACAAGATAGGAGATGACTGGTGAGACATCAGCCTACTCATTCTTTTCCTATTGCTTAGCTCAATGGGCTTAGCTGTAATAACATATTTCAGTCAATAGATCCATATTGCCTTTGTCATAATGAAGAGCACATTACCAAATTTATTAACAATCCTTGATGAAACCATATTTGTAAAACATCCTATTATATTTATAGCATCTTTACCAGCAATATGCCTTTGAAAATGTATGTATACTCGAAATACATACAGATTCATTTGTTTGGAATATTCATTGTTCAATGGGACAAATTGAATTTACTGTATATACAATGTTCAAGTGTGCATTTTGTTAATCTCTTAAACACTAAAGAGTTGATAGCACACAAGTGATTTCAACAATAATCTTTCTCATTTTTCAGGGGTGAGAAGAAGATCATCTGCAACAAGTTTGTACAGCAGAGTGCAGTAACCTGCATGATATGGCCACCAGATCAACCTATTATATATGGCTTAGCAGATGGAAAAGTATGTGGTCTCTCCTTTCTTTAGTTTATGAATATGATTGCACTACAATCTAAGACTGTTCATAGTTGAAGTGAAATTTGACCTATAACCACATGATCTGTTTGATATGATATGGGTTGAAACAGACGAAACACAAAAACTTCCCTGGTTCATTGATGGGAAAGTCAATTTTTCCTTTAGACTGTCCCTCTATTCGTCTTTTTCTGCAATTTGTGGTGTATACAGTACATATTTTTTTATTTTCGGAAACAACTTTTCTTATCCTTTTTTGCAGGTACGATCAGCCAATGTGAGGACAAACAAGTCATCAACAGTCTATGCAACAGAATCTTATGTTGTATCATTAGCCACAAAGTGAGTCCCAGTGTTTTTTTCCTGCGTTATGCTTCATTTTTTAGTTCATTAAAAACAAACTATGAGCAATGTTTGATGATGATATTATGCCTTTTTTTTTCTTGTTAGGTAATCTCAGTTTGTATGAACAGTTATTACACTATGTAATTGTTTACTTTTAAATCATGCCTATCATTAGCCTTATTTATTCTGTCTCTTTTCTGTTCCAGTCCCTCAGGCAAAGGGATCCTCTCAGGCCATGCTGATGGCTCCATCATTAGATACTTCTTTGATGACGAGGGATCAGGTGACACACAGGGCAAGGTCTCCACCCACCCCTCCCCACCCTATGCCCTGGCCTTCTCTCAGAATGCTATTGTGGCTGCGGGGTGTGACAAGCGCATCATCGCCTACGGTCGAGACGGCCGCAGCTTCCAACACTTTGACTACAGTCGTGAGGACGATGAGCACGAGTTCACTGTGGCTGTATGCTCACCCAGTGGCCAGAATGTTGTCATTGGAAGCTTTGACAAGTAGGTTGTTTGTCATTTTTCAGTTTGAGACTTACACCCCTAACAACACTTTTTAGATTATGTAAGAGGTGGGACCTACGTTTTGACTCTGTCTCCAATGGACAAGGGTGGACAGCCACGAAAATTGCCCTCGCGACCCATGTTCAGAATGTCCTCATTTGGATTCGAACCCAACGTGTCAACGTGGTTTGATGAGTTGGTCTGAGGGGTTCAGCGAAGCCTTCTATGTCTTGAATTTGAAAATATTAATATTAGTTAATTGATCTCTAGGCCCTGAATACAGAGACTGGCCATGTTGTGTTGTTTTTATTTTACGTCTGTTTTGTGATTGTTTTTGTCTAAAAGCGCCTTAGAGCATACAGGCCCAGCGCCTGATGATGGATTTGTGCGCTCTACAAATGCATATCCAGTATGAACCGCTGTCATAAAAGGACTTTTAATATTCTTATTGTTTTTAATATCTTTGTCCATTGTGATTGGGTTTCTTGGCATTTACCATCATGATCAATTAATCGATTACAGAATAATAGAGCCTATGGTTCTCTGTGGGTGTACAAGAAAACTGGCATTATTATTTCGTGTAAATAATGTTCTACTTACTCTGAATATAATCAAGACTTTTCCGTCCTCATACTTTGGTTACCTCCATTTTCAGTATAATATTATTATCATTATTAACGCATGTATTTATTGTTAGCCTACTTGGAACAAACCGTATCCCATCACTAAGAATTCTATCAACAGATTGAGAGTGCTGAACTGGAGTCCGAGGAGGCAAATGTGGGAGGAGCCTAAACTGAAGGAGATTCGCAACCTGTACACAATCACATCCCTAGCATGGAAGAAGGACGGATCAAGAGTCATTGCTGTAACGTTCATTTTTGTTCACACTAATTCAAACCCTGTCAGCAAATCTTACATTAGTATCACTTATTGCTTGGGATGAATATTGTTTCATGTATATGGGCCTACATGTAGTTTATTTCATCACATTGTTTCAGACTTTTTCATTTTTACTCTTTGAACCAATTGAGAGCTAGACTCTACCAGTGATTCTACACATTTCTGGTTTCATTATACAATGTGGTCTTCTTCTTCTTCTTCTTCTTCTTCTTCTTCTTCTTCTTCTTCTTCTTCTTCTTCTTCTTCTTCTTCTTCTTC
>JAUELK010014210.1:0-14067 GCA_031471215.1 Gastropteron pacificum | reverse complement strand
CTTTCTAATTGATTTTGTTTATCATGTGTGTACGGGTCCCAGACGCAACCGCTGTATTCAATGACTGGCCTCACATAAGTTTTATAGCATTTAGTTTTAATTGATGGTGGGCAAGATGATGTATGTCTTTTTAAGAACCCTAGATGGGACCCACACATCAATAACGTGTTCCTGCGTCGAAATCTTAAGGTCGGCCAAGAAAATAAAGGACATGGCATACAAAGCATTTGTCTGTCCAGTTCTGGAATATGCATGTAGCGTGTGGGATCCCCATACAGAATTAAACATCAACAAGTTTGAAGCTATACAACACCTCTAGCCCCACCGCCATGCTCCAAGAACTGAATTGGCCCACCCTCCAAGACAGACGACAAAAAACCCGCCTTGCCATGTTACGTAAAATCCACAAAAACTTGGCCTACGCAGAAGGCATAAAGAATAACCTTCAGCCTGTACCATCACGCCGCCGTCGTGGTCATAGAACACAGTAGAGACAGCAAGCATTTCTGCCCCGAACCATCAGGGATTGGAACAACCTCCCACAGAATGTTATAGAGGCAGACACCATTGACACCTATTTTGAAAATTTTTTTTAACCACACTCTTAGTCCGCTCGCAGAACCCTTATAATAGTGACAGAATAATCAGCTTGATGATTGTGGTCGCTTACATGGAAGAAGAAGAACAGAAGAGATCGGTGTCTGATCTGATCTGTTTTGTCTTCCCCACAAGGTATCGGTGTAGGCTGTTCTTTAAAAAAAAGTATTCGCAACGCCACGCAGGTAATCAGCGGAAGTCTCAGTTGGGCCGTGCCCGAATCCATTAGATTAGGCTAAGGCTTTAGTAGAGTCTCAGACGATTGCTTGTTATTATTGTGTTCGATTCATGTACATTTTTATGTAAACCGACAGTGGTTTTGTAGGCATAATTAATTGCATACCACACGTTGTTCACGGATGTTTTAATCCATGAATGGCATCAGTCACGTAAGTGCTCATTGCTTTGCTGCTGAATATACGCATTTAGAAGAGGATGGTTCCCCACTTGTGGTGACTCTGACTCTGACTCTCTCTCTCTCTCCTCTCATCTCCTCTCACTCTCAGTCTCAGCTGTGCCTCTACTACTGTCTACTCCACCCAAAAGTTCATAAGTGTCCAAAGTACCAAAGTCTGTGATTGAATTGTTGATATTGTATTGTGCTTGTTATTTATTAATCTAGATCTAGATCTAGAGTAATCGTACCGTCTGAACACCCTGCTGCATTTTGTGCGATAACCCGGTCTGTGACTGTGGGTGTAGTGTTGTAGATCTAGATTTTCTAGTAGTAGTAGGGTAGGTCGAGGCCTCACTTACTAAACTTACTTACACTAGACTAGAACCATCACCACATAACAACACAGCAGTTCAGTTCTTCTTCTTCCTTGTCAATGTAAGCGACCACAATCATCGAGCTGATTATTTTGATCTGTCACAAGATTTATATACAGTCGAGATTTAATTCTAGATCTGTACCATTGCTGCTGTCACTCTTGGTCGCTCAAAATCACTTCTAGTCGACTATCTGAGACTAGAATCTTTTATCTCATTTTCATCATTTCATCTGCTATTGCTATGGCCATGGCATAGACTATCATAGGTAATAGGCCTAACTTCCAATCCAGCTCTCACACTCTTTGATTGTCATGTGATTCATGATGAGTACATGAGTGTCAGCTGCACAAACCACTTAATTGGATTTTAACAGACTTCATAAATCCTTAGAATGTTCTGAAGTCCATTAAAATTCATTAATTGATAATTCACTTTTAGTTTTAGGCCTACTGTTTACACCACAATCACAATGTCTCTGCTTATTTATGTATACTCATACTAAATTCTAGATCTACATCATTCAGGCAGACAACTGTAGCGTAGCTGAAGAGTCACCATGACGACCAAGAGCATGCTGCAGAGTTTTGTGTCGGGCCTGAAGCATCGCCAGGAAGATGTTCGCTTCAGGACGGCCGTGGACCTCCACCACTTTGTGGTCACGGAGCTCCGGGAGATGCCCCAGGATGAGGTCACAGCCTTCATGGACGACTTCAATCACCACATCTTTGAGATGGTCTCCAGCTCAGACATGAATGAGCGAAAGGGTGGAGTCTTGGCTATAGGTCAGTATAGAACCTGGGTACAATGAGTCCGTGTCAGGAGTTTGGCGGAGGTCAAGATACACCGACCCAATATCCTGTTTTATTTTTTAGAGTAGCTCTGTGGAAGTCTGATTTTTAAAATGTCATTTTGTAGGCGAATAGTTTTCTCTACGGCTATATTATATTATAACATTCTTTTAAGAAAAGATTTTATCAAAATTTCAAGTATCAGAATAGCAAATTAAATTGAATGGTCTTACTTTGCTTTTGTGATACTATTCATTGCAAATTCAATTCCGCTGTTGCCCCTCCTTCCCCAGTGAGCCTTTTGGGTGGAGATGTGGGTAACATCGGCACTCGCATGAGCCGCTTTGCCAGTTACCTGATGAACCTGTTACCCTCCAATTCGTACGATCTCGGAGTGATGGAGATGGCGGCTAAGGCAGTCGGCGTCCTGGCGCTGTCTTCTGGGACATATGCGGCAGAGTATGTGGAGTTTGAAGTACGCAAGGCCTTGGAGTGGCTCGTCTCAGATCGGAATGAGGGTCGCAGGCAGGCTGCTGTGAGTGATTTTTGTTTTCTTGTATTTTGTATTTTATCATCCTTTCTCAGGGAAATTCACTGTATTGTTATGAGCTCCGCTTTTCAGCACACATTGTTTTTGATGGCCTATGTCTTAGGAGGCTGAAAAGGCCTAACTAACTGGTAATGACTTATTCCTCTTCGCTCATTGAGGAGCATAGGGCTTCAATTGTGTCAATATAGCAATCTTCCGCTTGTGTTATGATTTCTGCCAAAGGTTTCTTGTAACAACATTTTTTTTTTTTTACTGTTTGTTAGCCCCATGCCTAACCCTCCTCACTTTATCCAGGCTTGGGACCGGCAAAATGGTCCCTTTAGGTCACAATTAGGTGGACTTAACTGGTAATGGAGAGTTTTTTTTTTTAATCCCTTGGCCATCCTATCACTTGACCCTTGTTGGTTAGTAGCGATTTATTTGTTTAAGTGAGACACACATGCTATTAATCATGATGTTTGTTGTCTTTCTGATGCTTTCGAAATATATTTAAGTCTTCCATGCAAGTACAAACAGCCTACAAGATTAGAGTTGTTTTGTTTTCACGCTGACATCAAATGTCTAAGTGGTTCATTGTGTGTGATTTTAACTGATGATCTCTTTGCCAACTCTCCAGGTGTTCATTCTGAAAGAGCTTGCCCTGGACACCCCCACGTTCTTCTACCAACAAGTGCAACAGTTTTTTGACTCCATCTTCTTTGCTGTCAGAGACCCAAAGGTGACTATCTTACTATTTAAAGAATATAGGGTCGTTTTCAATTGAGCATGAAAAACTTGTTAGATAGGCACTCGTAAGCTCTGCAAAAATATGAATTAATTTATATCTAGAATGTGGATCAGTGTGGGAACACTGACTAACTCTAAATTCCTAGGAGGAATGTGGGAAGTTGCTTCTAATATAATGTTGGCTGAACAGTGTCTTGTGCAGAAATGTCAAATTTCCGTAAACGTATGGAATTCTGTGAGCTCCAACAAATAGCTTACAAAAGACCCTTCTAAGTAAGATATAATGTTTCTCTAACTCAGAGATACTTCATGATTCTCTAACAGGGTAATGATGTTTACCTAACTCAAGAGCTGGTGTTTGCCTAACTCAGAGATGGTGTTTGTCTAACTCAGAGATGGTGTTTGTCTAACTCAGAGATGGTGTTTGTCTAACTCAGAGATGGTGTTTACCTAACTCAGAGATAGTGTTTGCCGAACTCAGAGATGGTGTTTGCCGAACTCAGAGATAGTGTTTGCCTAACTCAGAGATGGTGTTTGCCGAACTCAGAGATGGTGTTGTCATGATGTTTGTCTGACTCAGAGATGATGTTTCTCTCTCCAGCCATCTATCAGGGAAGGAGCAGTAGCTGCAGTGAGAGCAGCCTTGGCCGTCACGTCTCAGAGAGAAACAAAGGCCAACCAGAGATCCGTCTACAAGGTGAGTTGTAATTAGACGTTTGTCTTGAACATATATTATTGACTATTGCCCATATATGCTGATGTAGTCACCTCGAGCTCATGCTAATGGAGATGATGCGTGTTAGAAATGAACTCCATTATTATCATTATTTTCAATGTGAAGACAGAATACAGTAGTAGTAGTAATAGTACTGAGCCCTTACAGCACACTTTACATGACATTGTTATAAATGGACAATATACTGTGTTGAAAATAATTTTGGTTTTCTTGTGTTTGTTTTATCTTTGTTTTCTTCATATCTTTCGGTGTTTTTCGTGATTTGGGGTTGCTATACAAATGTTATCTATTACTGTTTTCATTGTGTCTTTTCTTTTTTTTAAACTTTCGGCAGCAATGCTTTGACGAAGCCCTGAAGCCATTTGATGAATTCCTGGGTCGGGAGAAGAAAATGACTAGGGATGACTGGATGCACGGCTCTCTCCTCATCATCAATGAACTCTTGCGATGTAGCAACAGTGATGCAGAGGTATGTTGGTACTTACTTACATCTGTACTTCATTGAAGCATTTAGAATGTAACTTTTCTTCAATTGGTTTCTTCACTAAGAGGTGTAAAAGGGGTAACCAGGCAGAACTACTGTGCTTCCTGGGAAGTTGAGAAGGTTGTGGAATGATATATAAATCAGGTCTGTCGGGGTATGTGCATTGCATGTATTATGTTTTTAAAGTACACCCCATCTTTAGCTCTGTCTTTCAGGGGAGTGGGCAGTTTAGAAATAAACCTCATGATTATTAATAGTGGCTGTAAAGTGCCTTGAGTTTGCTGTAGAGTGAGAAAGACTATAAATGTTATCTATTGTTATTATCATTACAATAAATGATGTACATATACATGTTGTTACTCATAATCACATGACAGTTGTTTCGTCTTTGTATTGTTTCAGCGCCTTAGGATGGAAGTGGAGGACATCAACTCTGAACAAATCATACATGAAAAAACATCAAAAGTAAGTAGACGGATAGTTGCCCATTCACTAGCTGATTGATTTACAAATTGTGTGCTTGCCTAGGAATAGGGCGGAAAAGAAGGACAATTGACTTTCTGATATAGGATCTACTCTTTTAGCCACTTTTTACAGATTTTACTTACATCTTTATTGATTATTTTTTTAATGAATGAATGAACATGTCAACCTGGAGAAACAGTCACAGAGAAAAACAACTTTGAGAGATTGTTTATCCGAATCGTTACAAGCTTTCTCTTATTCCTCATTGTGTTTGCCAGGAGACAGGCGTCAAGGTCAAAGGTCACACCAATGTGACGGCCCCGCAGCAGGTCCAGCAGAAGTCGTCCCCCTTGTATGTCTTTTTCCCTGGCGCCCGCGAGGCTCAGCACAAGATGCCGTTGTATGAGAGTAAGACATGCAAGGACTTGATGACAGGCAACTTTGACAGGGTGGGTGCAATCATCATCTATTCCTCCATTGTTGTCATTATTGTTGGTAATTGAGTGCTGCCAGGGAATGGGGTGAAAAAAAAGGAAAAGTGACTTTCCAGGGTTTCATTTGTTTCTGTGTCTTCTTATGAACCACATTTCTGTTGCTTCCAGGCTTTTCATCATGTTGTTGGAGATATTCCAACATTCAATACTGTAAAGGAGGACTGACCGTACATGGGATTTAATGTTCTCATTTTTGTGTCCCCAGAGATACGTTCTTTAGTAGAGGGCTCGCTATACATTATTGTACAGTTATGTGATATATGCTAGTTCATGTCATTCTATGTTAGTTACGTTTGTACAATTATGTGATGTATGTTAGTTATGTCCGTACAATTATGTGATGTATGTTAGTTTATGTTGCCACATGTAAGTCACAGTTCTACTATGTTATATATTATATATATCTTGTACTTATATCAGTGCTCATATGTGTTCACAGATGATTCCATCATCTTTCATCTGTTGTCATAACCTAATAAAGAGGTCTGCGAACCAAACAGATGAGTTCTTCTTTAATTATCATTACTGTCAATCCCCCCACCCCCAGATCTGTAACCTGATGCTGGCCCACCGCACCAGTCGCAGTGTGTACGTCCAACAGACTTTACTTGTGGCCCTGCCCAGGTTGGCCGCCTTCAACCCTCAAGTCTTCACACGCATGTAAGTCAACCTACTGTGTTAGGCACTGCCCTGTGGCCACTGAGTGTTAGCTTCAGAGAAATGTGGACCTCGTAACACTACGGCGAATTTCCCTGAGAAGGGATGATAAAAAAGTAGGAATGCAAATGTTAGCTTTGGAATCATCTACACTGCCCTGTGGCGACAGAGTGTTGGCTTCAGCGAAATGTGGACCTTGTAACTCTAAGGCGAATTTCCCTGAGAAGGGATGAAAGAAAAGTAGGAATACAAATGTTAGCTCTGGAATCATCTACACCAAATACGTTTAATTGTACAACGCTACCTAAACCGTAGGTCCTACTTCTTATATGATCTATATACTGAGGGTGTAAAACTCAAAACTAAAACAACACCCAGCAATAGTAGTATTAGTAGTATACATAGAGAAACGTCAAAAATGCATTTATGCCCATGGACTGCAAACAAGTTCAGTACGTTGGTTTTCTTTTAGTTAGCATCTCTGATATAAAACTCCGAAACACTCTCATACACTTAGGGGCAAGGTTTTGTTAAAACATGAAAAGAAATGATTCCTATTACCCCATGGAGGGTAAATTCGGTCTACCTTCTCAAAAGAGAACAATCTCAGTCAGCACTGACATGTTAATAAGAGATGAGATTATAATCACAAATGTATAAACATGTTAAGATCTGCCGGACGGGACGTTTCATGCAATCTCATGTCACCATAAGAACGGATGATTCCTTATTACCCCATGAAGGTGTTAGATTGGTTTCACAATGTTTTGTCAAGCGTTCACATACAAAAATAGCACAATACAAGGAGGATTATATAGGTCTTGCACTCTGGCCTCACACATTCTTCAATAAGTTATATATATGGTTAAGCATAAAATTACATTGAATAATTTCTGCATTTCTTCCTCATCTTCTTCTCCCTTAAAAAAAAAAAGAGCATAATACCTCCAATTGCCTAGTCTCTTCCATACATGTTAGCAGAACCTTGCATCACATTATCCATCCACACGCACAATGACAATGGTGTAGTCTAATTTTAGTATAATTGGGGCTTTTTTTGTAGAGATTAGTTGGCATACATCATCCCTCAATATAGACACATACTGATATGTTTGTATTGATGTCAGTAAAAATTGTATGGTATTTAGATGGCACACTTCACCAATCAACTTTGTATACACACATTCACTGACACAGATGTATTAAAGACAGTCAAAATGGGAGGACATTTAGAAAGCACATTGCATCACTCAATATCTTATACACCCTGACACATGTTGATGCAGGAATAGGAGGGCTCTTAGGCGGCACATTTCATGCACTGACAGGATAACAGTGACGACAGTAACAATGGAAAGGTGTTAAGACTGTATCTTCCCCACCCAATATCATATACGCATGCACAGACACAATTGTATTAATGACAGTAACATTGGAAGTTTATTTAGAATGCACACTTCAACACTTCACATCACACACATGCACTGATTTAGTGACTGTAAGAGTCGGAAGATATTTAGAAAGCACATTACTTTCTTCACTCAAAAAGGATTAACTATCAATCCATGATGAACATAAAAATTCGCTTTGAATGTACATGTAATACTAATACATAACACAATGGACACACCCACATTGACTTCTGATTTATTTGCATTATACCAAGCATCTTCTTCTTCTTCTTCCTGTAAAAATACGAGCTCCAATAATTTTAAGATTAACGTGGCTGTGCCTCCGGTTTGTCTAGTTTATAATTTCGGAATCAGTGGAGACTTCGATGCCTGTCCCTCATTGGGACAATTCTCTCTAATTTCATCTAGATGCAACAACAAAATGACTTTTGACTCACATAACACATAGATCTAGATCTTCTCTCCTGTCAACTTTCTCTCTATGGTGTTGGAAGTAACCTTGTACTGTGATTGTGGTTGGTGTTGACTGTTAAAGTAGAAAAAGATGAAACAATTGTCTTGTTTCTCTCCTCAATGATGTTTGATCACCCTTTCTGTCAACTTGTACTCACTATTTCTTCTTCGTTCTCCGTACACACTAATGAATATGCATCACTTTGATAGGAGCCATACAGCAGCCAAATCAAAGTGTTACTGAAAAGTACACAAAGCAAGAGCGAACTGTGGTCTTTCTTTCGCTGTGTACAAATGAATGTCTGGGATACTTCATCATCCCGCTAACCTAAGCACAACCCTGTATAAAACTACAGACCAGCTGAGGAATACCTCAAAATACTGTTCCATAGCATTGGAGCGAAGAGCAAGGGCTCAATGACTGCTGGATTAGAAGAAGAAGATCATTCTTTATATGCTAGCGTAACAGAATATTCCTGTACAGAAGTAATAGTCCAACTGCTGGCATACTAATTCATCAGTGGATCATTGTGTTTATGAAGATGATTCTTTATGCCATTGCAGGCTGATCTATCCAGCATTTCAGCGGACTCGGTGTATTTTGTTGCTCAGAAACCTTTACCCCAACCACAGAGAGTTGCTCTCATCCGTTGAACAAATTCTCATTCAAAATCCATGACTTGTCAAGTAATGATAATGTATGTATCACCTCATGATAGCTTTCTAGTTTGTATGTTCTTCTTCTTCTTCTTCGTTCTCCCTGAGTTTGTTTGTAATTTCTGACCTTCTATACCATGGAGGGCCATGCAGTGGCCAAGCGGTTAACACACTTAACGCGTTTGGTCTCCAAGGGTGAGGCCTGGGTTCGGATCCCTCTGGGGGAATACTGGACATTGGTCGTATGGGCAGTTTATATGGCTGTTGACCCCCATCCTATCGGAGACCACTCTTATGATCTAATTGTGTCGTTAGGGGTGTAACTAAAGCTAACACCCTAAAAAACTATGCCATGGTTGTACCAATCTATTTCTTAGTTTGTATGTAATGGTCCGATCTCCTACACTTCTCTGTAACAATGTTTTTGTCTTACGTGACCTGTGGCTAACCCCAAATTTCTCCTTCCTTGCCGTCTTTTCCGTAAAGCTTCGGAGTAGAAAACCAGCGATTCAAATGCTTGGTCGGAAGGTAGAGGCTGTGTCTTTTCACTTCTCGGTGTCAATGTCGACTGCTTGTTTTTGTTTATGTCCTTGTTTTTACCTCTTTTTTGTTTCTTTCATGCCAACTATTACCCTGATCACCATTGTCATAATTTATTTATAATTATTTTCCCTTTGAAGCTTTGATTTACTCATAATGAAACGTCTGTCTCTCAAGTATGCTCCCATGAAATTAAACTGTTTTTTTTTTTGGATGATGATGATGAATTTCATACCTCTTCATTCATCAAAGTTGTACTTTCTTGCTCAGTTGAACTCCGTTCACAATCCCCACTTCTATAGCGCTCTGCTTCATGTATTAGAAGATCTCAGCGCTTACTTGTTCTACTTATAGTCGTTTACTTACTTATTCATTTACAGTGTCCTCTTGGTATACCTCCTATACTATTTAAATAAGAATTAGTATGATTTGACCTCCTTCTTACATGCTTTGCCTATCATTGCATTATACCAGTAGTTATTTGTTGTGCACAGACACTCAGGAGTTTTAGACACTTAGGGAAGTTTGAACATTAAAAAGAATTGTTAAATAATAAATGAGTTGGGGAGTCAGGGTTTTATTATCCTAGAGGCCAACACGTGCTAGGGACAAATCATTATTATTTAACACACTGTCTGCTACAGCTAAGCCAAATCATCATTTAACACACTGTCTGTCAGGGCCAAATAGTCATTTAACGCATTGTCTGTTAGGGCCAAATAGTCATTTAACACACTGTCTGTCAGGGCCAAATAGTCATTTAACACACTGTCTGTCAGGGCCAAATAGTCATTTAACACATTGTCTGTTAGGGCTAAAAAATAGTCATTTAGCACACTGTCTGTCAGGGCTAAATAGTCATTTAACACACTGTCTGTCATGGCCAAATAGTCATTTTACACACTGTCTGTTCACATTTGCTTTTGCCAAACTTACTGTGACTGCTCCCCCCTTACTACACAACCTGCTGATCTGTGTGTGTGTGTATGTATATGTTTGCCTGTGTAATAATATTAGAATAATAATGAAGATCATTTGTTATGCGCTGAATCCCTATTTCAATGGGCTGGAAGAGCCATACACATTTAAAGTTAGTGTGTGTGTGTCTGTGTGAGTGTAAGCTTGTGTCTCTTAATAGTGTGCAAATTATATATATGTATGTGTGTGTGTATACGTTCAAAAAGTGAAGAAGAACCATTTCTACGACCCGCATGATATGGCTGCTATCTCTCTCTATGGATATATAGATATTGTATGTATCATGACACTTTCTAACTGCATGACTCCATGGATGAGACGCTTTGTTAACCTTTGTTACCATCTGAAGATAGCTTTGCTAAACCAAACCGATCGTAACAATTATAATGAACCATAGGATATGGTTAAACAAAAGTTTTTACATTCATGAGACATTTATCTGATTAAAATCATAATGAACCATAGCATTTTCATCAGACATTTTTGAAAAGACAAACAATACCTTTATCACTTCACTACATGTAGTCAGTTAAATATGAAACAAGCACTGGTGTGTAAATGTTAGATTATGAGACAAGGATATAGGATAGTTGGAGCAGTATATTTGTGACTGCCAGGAAAAAGTGTGTGATTTGCACACTTTGCAATTCCGAGATATGACCTCTCAAATATTTTTTTATAAGTTCACTGTTTCTCTAGGTTAACACATTAAAAATCTCATGAATAAAATAGGTAAACTTTAAAGCCACTGTATTCTGTTCCGTAAACCTTAAAGCCACTACATTCTGTTCGGTAAACCTTAAAGCCACTATGTAAGTTAAACTTTAAAGTCACTATTGTAGGTAAGTTGTACTTGAAAGCCACTATGTAAGGTAAACTTAAAAGCCACTATATAAGGTAAACTTAAAAGCCACTATGTTCTGTTACGTTAACTTTTAAAAGCAGCTATATTTGGTAACTTTAGAGCTACTACGTTCAAGGCCGTAAGAATATGAAGTGAAGGGGTAAAGACTATTAAAGTAGCGATAATATAACAAGGTTTTTGCTATCACAACAGTCACAATGGGACCGTGGTTTCTCTTATACACCATTGTTAATTTCTCTGCTATTCAGGAGCCCCTCTAAAAGAGAGAAGCGGTATGTATGTGTTGTTTTTTGTTTTTTTTCTCCCCATTTTGGGATATCCATTTTGCCTTTCATCATACCATTGCTTTGTCCAATGGTTTCTTTTTTTTGTTGGTTGTATTATTGTTTCATTTATCTCGTTTTATTTTTTAAATCTTCAACAAAATTATCCCATTAGTTGTTTGTGCCATTATCCCTCATCTACACAATTAATTTTGTTTTTTTTATTGGTATTTATTCGTTGAAATTCAAACTTGTTTTTTCTTCTACTAGTGAAATCACGAAGTTTAAAAGAGTTGCTTTAAAAAAAAAATAAATAGAAATCAACTTATTGTATAAGGTGCTATTTATTTAAATCATAGTCAGGACATATTTTGTGAGGGTTAATATTTTAGTGGTAGCATTGTGATTCAATGCAATTCCTTCATTAAACAAATCTCCAATTTGCGAAAGGAGCATGAAAATCCAAACGAATGAGAGTTTAGAAGAAGATGAAGATTTAGGCCACCAGATTAAAAACAAAGAAGTGTGTTTAATTTAAGGGAGAAAAGGACTGAGGGATGCGCTGAGAGCAGCAAGGGAGCGGGGGCGGGAGTTTAAGCATGCGTTTGAATAAGGTTTAAATGTGTTTTAAAGCGCTTTAAGCTTGTATAGAGTGAGAAAAAGTACTTTATGAATCAGCTATTGTTATAACAAGAATTGGTAAATTTCTTCAACATCACTTTGCCGTAGACTGATTTTTTGCTACACTTACTACTAACTTGAAATCATAACCAAACACAACACAAGAGTTTTGCAATTTGCTTCCATCATCTATATCTTATAA
Source organism: Gastropteron pacificum (assembly GCA_031471215.1). Classification (NCBI taxonomy): domain Eukaryota; kingdom Metazoa; phylum Mollusca; class Gastropoda; order Cephalaspidea; family Gastropteridae; genus Gastropteron; species Gastropteron pacificum. The sequence goes on along the minus strand of JAUELK010014210.1, from coordinate 1,805 downwards.
ACCTCTTGTAGGGAAAACGTCGCTGTTGCTGTTACTTTGTGCCTACAATCAATTTTTCTTGGGGCTATCCACACAACTATTTTATGCCTACATTCGATCCAATTTCTGGGGCTATCCACACAACGATTTCGTGCCGACATTGATCCAATTTCTGGGGGCTATTCGCACAACTATTGTATGCTTACAATCTTTCTTGGTGCTATTCACACAACTGGCTTAGGATCTGATGTAGTATTTGAGGAACCTGAGGAAATTGTTAAAAATTAATAGAAATATTAAAGCGCTTTTTAAAAACAAATTTTTATAGATTGTGATAAATGATACATCATTTGTATATCGCACATATCCACGGAAGTGCTCTATGGCACTTAACAAATTTCACACACACACACAATCCAATTTTCACAAACATAGGGTATAGGGTAGGATTTGAAAAGGGAACAGAAGTCTCAGAATTTAGAATTTGAAGCGTGAATCTTGTCACCTGTTTAAAGAACAATATCAAGTAAAGAAAAAAGCATTGTCCTTTTTTGACTGGAAGATGGGATTGTCTGGTTTGATTTTTTGGCTTATATGAAATGCTTAAAAAAACAACAATAATTCTGTGTGGCATTTTTGTTACCCAACCATGCCTGTCTTAATTTGCTTCTTTGTCATCTAGTTTTTCGTTTCTCTTTTTCCCTTTTCTTCATTTTTGTGTTTCATATTTTGTGATATCCTGCAAGTTGCAGGTTGTCATTACGCAACATAACTTTTTGATCCTAGGATGAGGGATAATTATATAACTAGCTCAAAGTTATAACATAAGAAATCAATTTTGCCTCCAGAACGTATTAGTGTATATTTGCGGCAACTTGCTTGTTTGTTTATTTCATTGTTCTCGTTCAGCTTTTTTCCGTAACCTTCATTTTGCTCCAAGTTTTTCTTCTTCTTGTATTAAATCTCTCTTGTATGTGTAAAATTCACTTTTCTTCTGTTTAAAAAAGAAATGTTTATTCTTTTTCCTTCCTTCATTCGCAATACAAAAAATAAGGCATTTTTATGTGTTTTGCTGGTCTTTTACATTCATTTTTTCATTCATCTTAAATTTAAAAAGAAAATGTGTTACCTTTGTTCTCATTGTTTTCATATCTCTGCTATACGTGTTGTACCTCATACTCTTACCGTTCATCTGTCGCATGTTTATGTTACATGTCTCGTAGCTTCCTCGTCACCCTCACTTTGGTGATTATCTTTCATGATGGCCTGCAATACGCCATGCCTTGAGCACCTACTCTGTACATTGAATCAATCTTTCACATAAAATCTTCAAATTTATTGGGTTTTGAAATGGCTGCCTATACGTACAACCATAGCAAGGAAAAAATTGACTGTACACTAAATCAGGCTTTCAGGTTTTGTGGATTTTTAAATGGCTGCCTATTTGTACCATCATTGCATTCTGTACACAGAAAAAATTGACAAGTTGTTCTATTGAAAGTTTTCTTGTACAGACTTTTTAGACCAAGCGCAGTGGCCCAACGGTTAGCACGTTCAACATGTTTGGTCTAAGCAGGCGACAGGTTCAAATTCCTAAAAGGAATTTTGGACATGCCTCATGGGTCGTGTGGGATGTTTTAGTTGTTGTCCACCTCCGTCCTATCGGAGACGGATGTAAAATGTAGGTCACACGTCTTGTGTGGCATCAGCCTGTAGGCCCGTAACAGATTAGGGTGAATGGGTGGGGAACAGGCCTATGGTTGTTTTTTTTAGCTTCTTTTGTTTTACTGTAGATCAGTATCTAGGCCCATAACACATTGGGACAA
>JAUELK010014100.1:0-14069 GCA_031471215.1 Gastropteron pacificum | reverse complement strand
CTTCTTCTTCTTCTTCTTCTTCTTCTTCTTCTTCTTCTTCTTCTTCTTCTTCTTCTTCTTCATTCTCCCTGCCAGTCAGATGTCTAGGCCAGTTGTCTCTATGAACATTGCAGTCCTCTTGAGGTCCCCCAAGCCTCAATAGAGCTTTTGTTGAGACTATAATATACTTGTACTCTTCATGTATGGTATAGTTCTGTCAATTGCTTCTTCCAGTAAGTTGGAACACCTGAAGACTAATGAAACAATCTCTCTTTGCCTGTCTTGCAGGGGCTGAAGACCGCCAAGCACATCGGGGCCCTGGTGTACAGTGAGACATCCTCCAAGATGGCGCAGCGCAGCGTCAATGATGTCATGGAAGTGGCGGCACTCTCGTCAGCCGGCTCCAAGTCTGGCTGCTCCTTCACGGCCAGTGCGGCGGGCACCACCACCACCGCCTCCAACACCAGTGCGGGGAGCGCGGGTAACAGCAGCACCAGCAGCGGGGACAGTCCAAACTTCAGACGCCAGAGGTCTTTCATCCGCCGAAAGCGGTTCACAGGATTGAGCGACGCTAAAGTACAGCTACGGAAGGAGGCAGCCAAAAGTTGCGTTGTCATGTGATCGTTGCTTGTCTCCTGGGGGTGGGGGGGTTGGAGAATTAATGGATTTTAGGGGTGGTTATTGAGGAGGGGGGATCTCATTTTGATGATGTTTAGAATTGGAGTTTTGGTGATGTTTTCTTTTCTTCTATAAGAATGGATGACGGTGTCTAACTTGCCATAAAAGAAACAACAATTTGAAGACATTGATTAACAATCCCTAAATTATTTTTGCTGTCACGAATCATTGAAAACCATTGCCTGTCTCATATTAAGATCTTGCTGGAGTCATACATATATCACATCAAAGAATATTATTTATGGTTTTTGTTATATTTTATTTCAATCTAGAGACTACAATGATTTGTCAAAAAAAATCACATTACTGAAAAACCTTGTATATCAAGATTACAAAATGTGTCTCTTTACAATACTTTTCCAGTGTTTTGGACACTTCATTGTGTTCTCAAAGTAGATTGAACAAAACAAATATGAAATTGCTTTAAATGCATGGAGGAGATTTAACAAAACAAACAAATGAAATTATAATTATTGTCATAGAGTTGGAAACTGTCACATTTTAACTTCATCGGAAAAGGAAAATTTCATCTCAACTTTGAAGTGTGTGTCTTGATTCACAAGATAGTGTCATAGATTGACACACACGTCCTTTGCCATTGCTTTCTTCAGATGTCAACTATAATTAATTATTATTCTATTCAGAAAGCTCAGGTATGGTGCTGATTCATCACTTTGTAAATTATACTTGTACATATGAACACAAATGTATTCTAATATCATATTATAAGCACAACACTTTCAGCTTTGGAGAAACGCTGTTGCATTTCTGAGATCTCTGGGTATCAGTCAATAAGAAAAAACCCTTTCTTACGTTAATGCTGAACTTTACTTGTCAGGAGTTTGATGAACTCATTGACTCATCAAATTATGAAATGATATAACAATTTTAACAACATGATTTATTCTCATTGATCATTTTGAAGAACCCAAAATAGTATAGTCAGTACAACCAGGGGTAAAGTGAGACAATGGAAAGTCACCATTGTTGATTTTCTAAACAAAATTCCTTCTTTTTCTTTTCTTTTTTGCTTGTTTGTATTATTTTTTTTCTGTTTTCATGTACTCATAATAAAACTTAAATTTTTTAAACATGATCTTTTTATCACATACTAGGTTGAAAAAGACGGATAATATTTTTAAGCTAATCAATTGAGTTAATCATATCATTTGCTCACATTTTTGTTTCAAATGTTTAACTCGTCTCAGGCAAGTTGCTGCCAGCAGCTCATACGTATGGCCGCAATGTTGGTAAGCCGCTCCCAGCATACTGGCGACATATCTTTGTAAAAGGGGACCCCAACATTAGCGGGAAAACCCATCCCGAGGCAATGGGTTAGAGGAAGGAAGATTCATACATATTCATCGTTTTTTTTAAAGGTTTGCTTTTTTTTTTTTAGTACGGTCCTGCGGAAAAGTCTAGATTAAGATGAAAAGAATGTGTTCACCATGGAAGTCAATGTAAAGTCATCATGTTGTATACAGGCTTGCTCTTGAAATGTCTCATCAGTATTAATACATGACTCGTAGTGTAAATGAGGTGGAATGTCAGTGTGAGAGAGGAATGTCTGCTATTCTGACTGCGAGAATGAACATAAGAGCGCTGAAGTCTTTTGGATAATAAACAATGAATGTCGTCATTTGTGTAGTCATCCTCAATGGCAGTTTTCATTTTTTTTTCTCCAAATGACGGCTTAGTGAATATCTTGTACAATAAGCTTGATCCTATTTATTTCAGTGTGCTGATCTAGTCCTTGGCATTTTGGCTTGTTGCTCCATACCACTTGGAACTCCTTCACTCTATTACCCACAATATATTATGCATTACCGTCAATGTTTAGTCTCTCGTCTTAATGTTGTTCGCCTATCTACCTATTCACATGGATGAGATCTAGACCTACCTACTTGCATTACTTTAACCCCTGACTTGAACCAATCTAGCATCTTGCTGGATTCTAAGTATAACCGTATCACTATCTACATCAGTACCTTTAGGTGTATAAAAACAATGTTTTGACTTACATGTACTTACAAATGCAGCTGAGCTTTTAGTTGTCACCAGTACTTGTACTTAGATTTATACCTGTAGGCTACTTACTTGTAGTTTAGATCACACATGTATGAAAGGATGTATGGTGGAGTCCACATAAAAGAAACTCGCTTATGATAGAGTATCGTTCGAAAAAAACCTTATCATTCAGTCCCGTTTTTGTCCTTATCTAAGTCAACTCATCAAAGTCTGATAAAGACATATCAGTCTGTCCGTTTAGAATAAACGTTTTTCTGCCATAGTGGCCTTCTTTTCCGCTGTTCAAGATCAAATGAGGATTCAAGATTTTTAATAATTGATAACAGAGGACAGCTCACAAGTGGCTTATACTTCTAAGCACGCATGCAGATTCTGATGTAGAGGCCTACTAAGATGGCACTTCAGTTCTGAACTACGGTGTAAACGTGAAGATATGCCTGTTTCACCTGTAAACTTGCCTTGTACCTTTACTTATAACCTATCATGTAGTGTGAAAATGTTGACAACGATGTATTAGTCCCTCTGTTATATAATTTAATTAGTGCCCTTTGAATTTGTATCGATGCCATGAAATCTATCAAACACAATTAGAGCTTTAGAAAGCTTACATGCTGACATGGCAATGTTTTTGCAAACTGATCTTTATCCAACGACCCTGTTGCTCATACCATGTAAAAACAGAATACATGTAGACTGTAGACTCATACCATGTAAAAACAGAATACGTTAGACTGTTGGTCCATCAGCCTTTTTTACTTTCACTTTTTCCCCCATTTTCTTTTACCATTGTTTAGAATATCAACACTGTTTAAAACGTATTTTAGCTTGTCACTTTTCAATAAGGCTAACTACATACACTTTCCCTACCGATAGTCATTCATAGACCTTTAGTCCTTTACTACAAGTGAGGGGACAAATAATATGGTCTTTTCCCGATGTGTGTCCAGTTAGCCATGGCGTCACTCCTAAAAAGTATATCAGCTTTCAACTTTTACTACACTTACCACTTTCGAAAACATTTTGGTAGACACACTAGATCTAGTGAAAGAATGTGCACTCTTGTATATGATGAAGGAAGTGAGGCGTTGCTCCTGTCACATACTGTCATATCGAATAGTGTGAATTTCACAATCAACTATGCTAGTATGTGAAATCAGGGACAATGATAATGGCTGTTGTATCATGAGTGCTTCTTTGCGTTTTGATGATATGAGTGCTTGAGAGTGTTTTGATATTGTGTGAACAAATTCAAATGTGGTAGTTTCCACAAGAAATTCTTTTAAATCATTCAAAGTCAAATATTTCATGTGACTGGGCATCTCTAGTCTTTCACCATTGATACATACTCACTGATGTTGTTACCAAGAATGTTCATGTTTTAAAACACATAGTGCTCACTCACAAGGAATGTTATTTATGGCCTATATCGTTATCAGTGGTGTGTTGTCAAAGTGTTTTGTAATATTGTCTAAAATTACCGTATAAAACCTATCATGTGTACTTCAATGAAATTTCTAGTGTTGTAGAGAGTACACATTCATACCATGAAGCCAAAGGGATAACTTTGATAGACTATTGTATTAGCATGGACTATGATAGTTTACTCTTTTAAATCACCTTGGCTAGATATTTTCAGTTTCTAGTTAACAGAAATGATGTTTTCCCACAATGCATGAGGCACAACTCTTCTTCCCTCTCTCTTTTTTTTTTACCCCCTATTTTCAAACAAGGTAGATCTATATCGCAGATTTTTGTTTTGAACTAAACATCCTATACATGTTGTTGTTGTCTCCCTTGTGCTGCGTTGCCCTTGACAACTGTTCAATGCCTTGTGCATGAGCAGATCAAACATCCTGTATAAACACCAGTGCATGAAGATGTGCAATCTCAGTGTCTATTGTGTTGAAGTCTGCATTGATCAATGTGTCACCCTTGTCTGCACAACAAAATGATACCCTTTTCATGATTTGTGTTAGAAATTTCAGTTGTTTTGCTACATGTCCATGAGATAATGATGTTTAATACAGCAATAAAGTTGACTAACAGAAAGAAAACAAATCTTCTTGACAGTGTTGATTTTCTTTTATTAAGGAATTTTGTTGTTGTTGTTGGATGTTTTCTTTATGGATTTGTTGTTGTTTTCTTTTATATGTGTTTGATGAATTTGGTTGAACAGATACATCATATGTAAAGTACTTTTAAAAACGTTAATGAGCTCTACCCAACAGTAGACAATGAAAGATCTTGTAGTCACAATGTTGGTGTTGGCACCAACCAGGCAGAACTACCAGTTTGCCTCTCAGGAGTTCGAGATTGCTAAAAAATGAATCAGCTCTATTGGGGTAATTGTATCTGTTGTTGTTGTTGCGTTCAGGCACAAGTTATGAGTTATTCACTCTTCAAGTGTTCAAAAAGACAATACATCACATAACACATCACAAGTACAGGCATCCTGTGAGGCGCAAAAACATGCCTATAGCCAGGTAGGTACCGATTTTACACCTGGGTGGGGTAAGGAAATGGTGGGAAAAAATCTTGCCCAAAGGTTTACAGAACTCGCCCCAGTGTGGGCTCGAACCCGAGGTCGTTGGATACAGAGTCCGGCACGCTAGCGGCTGAGCTAATCCATAAAGTAATGGATCTAAAGACACACACACACACATACACACAAACCACCACCAACAACAAACAAAAACATACTGATGTATATGACCAGGAGAACACATTTCCATTTTAATGTATTACTCTAATTTATTTCAAAAATATATATTCTATGAACATAAGAAACTATTTATCATTATATCACTCTTGAGTATTAAAACATTGATAAAATCGACATCCAAGTTTTAACACAGAACATTTGTGTAAAAGCACTTAATTATTTGTATTTCTATTCTTTCAATTACAAAATCACAATAAATAACACATTACATATTAGTGTATTATAATTCTATTGCATGATTGATTACTTACAGTGTACAAGCTCACATTTAGTCCAGAATTTCAACTAGGGAAAATGCAAAGGGAAGTAAGCATGGATATTCAAATACATGTAGTAGAGTTGTCTACACAAATGTAGTCTCCCCTGTATTCGTGAAAGGATAACATTAACAAACGACACAAACTGCACTATCTAATCAGTCCATAACAGCATTGAACATGACGAAGCTGTAGAATGTTATGTAATGATGTGTGTTCAGAGAACAACAAAAACTTAAAGAAAACACATTTTCAAGAGTAGGCCTACACTATGCACTACCACTTTGATATTACATACATGTATATGGTAAGCTGTTTCTGACTCATCAAGAATAACAAAATAGTGGATCATAATCTGTTCTAGCCCCCCTCCCCCTCCCTCAAGCCAACCTTGTGCATTTTTATATCCTCAAAGGCATAACAGACTGAGTCACATTGCGTGAATGCAAAAGTCCTCTGTACATGAGGCTGCAGTCATAATTGGAAGAAGAAGAACCTCTGACTAGAGAGGCAGATATCCTGACCACTTGCCCAGCGGGCAAAATTATTCTAGTACTTACAAAGTTCTGTCAAGCAACTGCCAGGAGCATCTAAATGGAGGCAAAATACTTATAAATCACAAAGACTTATTAGATAATGTCAGTCTGTCATTATGCCTGGAACAATCTGTTCATACAAATTTAGAGCAGTGTTATAGAATATTCATGTTCATGACTATCATGCATGTAATGGCGTACAAATACTTCATCATAGATTGTTTAAATGTTTTTAAAAAGACAGCAGTAAAACTCATAGCAAAACTAGACATAAAGGCAAGCACCATAATAAGTAAAATATAAACAGTGAAAATTTGAAAACCTGCAATATAAATTGTAACGGTTGTAAAGCTCTTGTGTTCAACAAAGTGAGAGAAACCAATACATGTATATGGAGTGAGAACTTCAAGACCTTGTATTCAACCCTAATGTAACCTGCCAATCCTACAATTTTTGGGCATTTCTCTCAGAGAAGTAAATAACAATAATAAAAATAGCCAATTTATATAATGCCTTTTCTATTTGAGCTCAAAGCGCTTTACAGCATATTATTACCCCGACAGACCTGTTTCATTCCAAAGCCATCGCAAATTTCTGCGAGACATACTGATAATGCTGCCTGGTCAGCATGTAGGGCTGCCGGCGCACATACCAACATTCTGACAATATTTTCTACTGTCTATAGTCGGGTACCAATTTTACACCTGGGTGAGGTGAGAAAGTCGTGACAAAATACCTTTTCCAAGAGTACACCTGGTGGTAGATAAAAAAATACTCTCAAATCCAAATCGAGTCGGCATGATTGTTTAATCTTGTCCACATTGAAATATTATGTACATGTAGTTCAAGTTCATTCTCTATAGAATATCTTGATTATGAATGTTTTTAAAATAATACTGCCTTTTGTAAAAGAGAATACATTTAACTAAAACAATTGATACAAAAGTTACACTGGATGACTAGGACATAAATGGCAGTAGATTTTGAGAATCTTATCAGCAAATAATAAGTTTCATCAAGGTTTCTTTAACAGATGTTGGACATGAGCAATTCAATTTTTGTGGGAAATGTTGGTTAGCTAAAAAATACTGAATACATTTCCTCAAAACAAGTCTTCACATTCTCTCTTGTGTGAGTTAAGCGATCATCTAGAGATGTACATGACATAAATCAAACACAAACATATGTAAAAAGAACAACTGTCTTAACCACAATATCAGGCATGAAGAACCCCTTAAAAACATTAAAGGAAAAGGGTTTTGAAAGAACTCAGAACTGTTCTGAAATTCCCAACTTTGACAGAACATTTCTGAACCTGAAATCAATGATTTGCATACAATTGTATCTTATAGGCAGTCTGATGGCACATACAATGAGATGTGAATTCAACAATAACCTTCCATGCATACAACTAAAGTGTTATTGTTATTCTTTTAGCACGGCCTACCAACATTGTTATTCTTTCAGCACGGTCCACCACAATTGTTATTCTTTTAGCAAGGACCACCACCATTCCCCACTGCTCCTGTTAGTGCCATCTGGCATGCCCTCACTGTGAGGAGACAACCCAAATGTATGAACAAACGAATCATTCTTTGTGTTCCTTGACCTGTTGCCGCTAAGTACAGCACCCCCACTGCTTCCAGGACAAGTTGCAGCTGTGTATCTAAAACGAGTGTTCAGAGGCTCCCAATCATATCTTTCCACCCAGCTCCCAACTGTTACATGTTTACTTAAACCATGAGGATGGGAAACTATTATCACAGGATCGTCGATTCGTCTTGGATGTTTCGATATTAAATCACAAAATCTCACTAAGGCATTTTCAATCCTTTGTTTCAGCTCCCCATCATGGACATAAACATTGAAATATGAAAAATCATCTTTACCAACGCTTTCAAATTTGTGTCCTTTTCTAACGCCGACTTTTTCACTCCTGAGACACTCTGTGCTGTCAAAGAAAAACATGACCTTAGTGGCATTGCATTCAATATCATCACAAACAACATGTAAAGCACTGACAATGGAAATAGACCACCATGTTTTGTGAGGATTGGGGCTGTCCACACACTCCTCGCAAGGGCATGTTTTGTCACTCCAGTATTTATATGGACCTCCTTCTCCATACATATCGACATAGCGAACAAATCCACTGCCCTTTCTAATCCCAGGAGTTTGGGGTTTACTAGGATCTTCTTGTGGAAAGTATTTCGACCTCTTTGGGCTGATTTTTGACACAAACAATCTGACAGTCAACTCGCCAAGAGTTTTAACAATTTCAACATCCCATACCTCCCTATGTCCTATCGGTAAGTGATCCTCATTAAAATCTTTTATTGGGATGAAGTCTTTGTGGCCCTTGTTCTTCTGGCATGGGAAACCTGTGTGCAAACCAATCTCTGGGTTCCCTGGCATCAATTCTGGCTCTGGTGACCCTTCAAGAGGAAAACGGTAAAGTCAACCTTAAAGCTATATCTTGGGCCCATTTAACATCTTTCTATTGTGCACATCCAATAAAAATGCACTTGTGCCTGAAAGCAGTTTAACATAAATCTGTAACAATCAATAACATGTTATAAATTTATTGTTTTGATGCTTTTCCTTTTCAACATACAGTATAGTCCACATAAATTCAGCATCATGGGACCGAGGAGAATTGTTGAATTTAAGCAAGTTTGACTTCACCCACTTTCAGGTGGAATAACCAATTGGGTCAAAATCATGCAACATAGAAATAGCCTATTATTAATTGTTATGTCCCTTTAAACTCACACCTCAACATGTACTAAGTGGAGACTAAGCCTACAGAGGGAATGAGGTGGGATAGACTGTAAGATCTTTGTGCAGGCTTGCACTACTGTAGGGGCCTAATCAAAAGTAAAAAAGCTTTCATGAACTGGCACTTTGCACCGTTATCTTTACATCAGAATAACAGAATTGTCAATTCTAGCTGACATGTGGTTTTGCTTTTCAGCAAGATTGTTATTGCAGTTCCAGCTGTTCACTTACTTGTAAGAGTATTAAGCTCTCTGTAAAGAGAGGAATTGCCTTTGATCAATGTCACAAATTGCAGAATAGGATGGTGGGTGGTGACTGCTTGTGTGTGTGTGCATGGGAGGAGGAAGGGAGGGAGAGCATATAACAAGACAGACACAATACAATACCTTGAAGTATGTCATCATGGGCAATGGATGGTGTGTCTCTATCCACATTTGTATTGTACCTTTGTTCCCTTGCAGTGCTACAGCACCCATCTGCACAAACACACAATCACCACAAAAGAAAAGAAAAAAAACAGTAGGGAGGGAGAAGGGGGAGAGGGGGTGGGGAGAGATTAGAAATTAGTCTTTCATAAATGTCATTGAGGTCATTTAGAATAGATTTTTTAGTCATATAATTATCACAATAATTCAAGTTCTATTGTAGTGCAAAAGACAGTGCTTTTATTATTATCATTATTATTATTAAGCTAGTGAGAGAATAAACAGTCTTGAAGCTGTTTTACATATTCTTTAGTAGTGCAGTTCAACTGATGGTGTGGTGCATGGGGAGCTTTAACTTAAAATTTAAAACTTAACTTTAAATTTAAATTCTAACATCAAATGTTATTCATAAAAAAAAATAAGAACTAGACTCTTGTAAGAATAAGATTAAGATTCAATGAATCTTGTATGTAGACCCATTTTTCATTTGTATTAATATAGATCCAGATCTAGTGTTGCTTATCACCACTACCACCATGTTTTTCTTTTTATCCTAAAAAGAGGTTGCACTGTAAATATACAACAGCAGGCCTACAGAACCACAGTACCAGTTGAAGTTCTTTTTATAGCACTTTGTTTGATAAAAAGTGTGATACAATGTAGGCTACAATAATATTTTTGAAATGCCAACCTGTTTTTGTATTCAATTCTTTCCACACACTCCAATAATCATAAATTGTTTGCCACAACTTCAAAAACAATGAAAGCATTCTTTTTTACAAATAAAAAATACATACATGTAATGCCACGTAAAGTGTAAGGCTAGGGTGGAAAAGAAGGCTCATATAGATTCTAGATCTATATCTACATGATGAAGATAGTTAAGCCTAGATACTAGATTCTAGATGTCTAGGCCTAGCTAGATCTAGATTCTAGACCTACATTATAGCCTACCTACATGCTAATGTTGTGATTAGTGTTAGAATCTTGTAAATTAAAAAATAGTCTTTGGTGTGGTGTGGAACGTGTATAATGTAAGTTAGGGTAAGTAAGCTCAAGGAGACTATGCGTATTGCGTATAGGCCTATCCTGTAATATGCATTCTTGATGACAGGTGGTGGGCGGGATTGGTTAGGAAAATAGGCGTGGTCATCTAAAAGCACTCTTCTATGTCAAAAGTAAGCTTTCATTCACCCCTTTGCTATTTTTAGCACACCAAAACAGGAAGTTCTTTTGACTCATAGATCCAATACTTCAATGCGCATGTTTGGAAGTAAAGATGGCGATCATCAACTACCTAACTTCCACTTTCACTAACAATAACATCAGGATGGACGTTTACTTCTCTAGCAGTACTGCGGGTTGATTTCTCTTGTATGTTGGAACGAATGGTGTGCATTAAACAACACATCCTCTCAGACTCACAGGGGCTCTAATCATCCATTCATTTTCTGAAAGATAACTACACTTGTAATTGTAATGCATTGCCATCATCATCGACTGGTTTAATGGGAAGAGAGAAAGCAGTCGAGCAAAGTTTGTTGACAAGTCTGACAAGAGATAATATAATCTGTTGTTGAAGTTTAGTCATGAATGAAGGAAACAAGAAGTTTCTTGATTCTAAGCACCTAGATCTAGATTCTAGTGCGAATCCACTGATATCTATCTAGGCTAGGGTAATCTAGATCTAGATTCAGAAAATGTTCTATTTTTAATTATTAATTATTAGTTGTTTGAGTTTGGGTGTTTTTTCCCTAGTTATGTAGTGTAGTATGATTGATGTGTTTATTTATTTTTCCTGTTTTTGATTTTTGCCATACCTACTCATACTAAATATCATACTTATACTATACCATACATTTGCCTTGCCTGTTGACTCCTTTCGCTTGCCATTCATTCATCATTGCTTTTAATTTGTCTTCATTCATTTTTATTAATTCTACCTTGTACATCTATCTATCTAGTCATTACCCCATTGATTGAGAGTGGCCAGTGGTCCTCGCCCCATTGTCATTGTGCTCTGCCTCTCATTAATCTTTCACTCTCGTTCATTCTATCATTTTAATTTTCAATCGTAAATGAAACAAGAAATTAGAACCTGGTTGAAGTCTTGTCCCATCAAAAAGAGATTTTTGGCAAATGAGTGTTTGCTTTTCAGCGAAATAACATATTCATATTAGAGTTGGAGAGCTTCTCAAGTAAGTTGACTAGGACAATTTTCTGTGAGAAGGGACAACAAAAGTAAATGACATTAGCAATACATTGTTTGGCATTGTTGTAAAAAATGTTTCAGTTTCATTGACACAATGTTTTCTTTTATTTCTCCAGGTTGTGATCACACAGCAGCTTTTCTTCAATAACTTCATTTTCATGTTACACAAATTTATCAATAGTAATAGTCATCATGTCATTCCTAAGCAGTGTGAAGCGTTTCTTTAAGTTAGGCTCAGATGATGACTTGAAGAAAGGACAATGGAATATCAATATAAAAAAAGAAACAGACCCTTTGCAATTCTGGGATATCACTGGCGAGATTGGTGAAGGTGCATTTGGGGCAGTTTATAAGGTAAACTTTAATTTACTAAGTTGCAGTATAACTCAACTAACATTGGATTGAAATTTTATGATTTTTTAAGTTCAACCACTTCATAAATAAAATTTATAGATAAACTAAAAACAGACAGTTGTTTTTTTTAAAGAGATTTTTTTTTTTTAAAGGGGATGGGGGTATATTGCTTCCTCCATTGGGGGAACATGTTAGAAAATATGACATATTGTGAGAAGTTCAGTTATATAAGACATTGTTGTCATCTTACCATTATAATTTGTTTTATAGTAGTTTTGTCAATATATTTAATTTATTCTCGCTAATGATTCTGTTTTGTACTTCCTCAGGCACGGAATAAGGAAACAAATGTGTTTGCTGCCTTGAAACAGGTGGACATTAAGAGTGAGGAGGATTTGGAAGATTTCTCGGTTGAAATCAATATTTTAGCAGAATGTCCTCATGAAAATATTGTTGGCCTGCATGAAGCTTTCTTCTATGAAAACAAACTATGGGTAAGTGTCTAATCATTCATTCAAAACATTAAAATCCATTTTACCCCCTCGGCTCATCAGCTCTTACCTCATTCATTTAAAAACACATTCCTCTCCCGAACCACATGAAGCAAAAAAAACAACATAAATTAAAAATCAAGAGGCTATCACACAGTGCAACCCCGCTATCGTCCGGACCAGGACCAAATGTCGCTGTGCCACTGGATCATTGATTCTTATGACATTTATAAAAAAATTCTTTGTTTTGTTTTTTTAATTGTTATTGTTATTCACTTCAAATTCAAACTCTTATACTCTTTCACTCCCCACAAAGCTGCTGGGAGCCAATTAGGTTTTATCCATTTCTTTTTGCAAGGCTGAACAATTGTGAATCATTAGCATACAGGTAAAGTGTTCTTGATGATTACAGAGATGATCTCAGCAGTACACGATTATACGCTTATTATTATTAACTACACTTTATTATAAGAATACACTTTATTGTTATTATTACGCCTGTCCATGTTTCAGATGTTCATCGAGTATTGTGGTGGCGGAGCCTTAGACTCCATCATGGTGGACCTGGAGAAGAACCTCAATGAGTCACAGATCCGCTATGTGGCCCACGAGATGGCCGTAGGCCTGGCGTACCTGCACGACCATAGGGTCATCCATCGAGACGTCAAGGCTGGCAATGTACTTCTCACCATGGAAGGGGATGTCAAACTGGGTAAACAGATCTATGACTGTCTTGTAATCCACAACTTTCTGTTCCTTAACGAAAGCATTACAAATTCACTCTACTTTGTCAGATGCTGTGAGAACGTTTTGTCTGTTGTTCTGTATTACTTTTTATAATGAATGCCACGGAGATGACAATGTTTCCTATTTGACAAATGAATTGTTAATTATTTTTTTTTCTTTTTCAGCTGATTTTGGAGTATCAGCGAAAAATAACAAAACTCTCCAGAGGAGGGACACTTTCATTGGAACACCATACTGGTTAGTAGCTAAAGAATATTAACAACACCACTGTTTTTCTCTATACAGTGTAACCTCTCTATAGCGACATCGTTGGGACCAGGACAAAATGGCGCTATAACAGATCTCGCTATATGGGTTACACTGTATTATTATTTCGTTTTATTGAGCCCTATTATTGATTGTCTATCATGTTTTAAAGAAATGATTGATTATGTTGACTTTTCTTTTATGTGATCATGTCTTTTCTGTATATCAATCTTTTAATTTTAATTATCGCAATTTTCTGACCACAGGATGGCCCCAGAAGTTATTATGTGTGAGACCTTCAAGGACATGCCATATGACTACAAAGCAGACGTCTGGTCTCTGGGTATGTCTGGACTACGAAATCTTCTACTCTAAGGTCCTGTTTATTCTTTTTGGAGACCCTATTAATTTTAGCCCTTCGACAGACCTACTTCTGTTTCGACACCGAAAAGTATGTTTTTTCCTTATTTATACGGTCCAAATTGCGAACCGCAGCAAGTACGAAGCCAGCAGGTACCAGAGAGTAGACCCTTTTTTACTTTACAAAAGCTGCGATGCCACGGGGGGGGGGGGGGGGGGGGGGGGGGGGGGGGGGGGGGGGGGGGGGGGGGGGGGG
>JAUELK010013990.1:0-14074 GCA_031471215.1 Gastropteron pacificum | reverse complement strand
GCCACTAAAGGTGGAGATTAGAGAAATTGTGGGCTGAATAACGGTCGGAAACGAAGAATGCATTGTGGAAAGTATCTAATCAACAAAACGGTAAGAAAACGTGTTACAAAGTTCGAATTGGCCATTCCCGATCCCTGGCCACCATGCGTAGCAACACTCTAGATCTAGATCTAGATTCTAGACTTATAATAATTTATATCTAATCTTGTAGTAGTAGGACTTTGACTCAAGAGTATAAACTACTCTGGAGTAGAGACTACAGACAGTAGATGGGTAGAAGATCTAGTGAGGAGTAGAAGTAAATCTAGAATCTAGAGACTCAGGCAGAAACTGAGAACCTGAACCAGCAGATGAAGATGAGAACAGAACACACACAGAACAGTAGAACAGCAACCTCACCTCAATGTGGTCCCATTTGCTGTAGTTGATGGTTGACATGTTGCTGCTTATCCTGAAAAAAGACTTCCAGTCAGCGACCTGGTGTGGAGGTTGAAACTTTCTGGTGAAAGATCTTGATCTAGTCTACACTAAAGTTTACTAACGAGCCAAAGTTTAATCTAGATTAGATCACTGGTACTTAGAAAAGTGTAGGTGATTCTGTGAAAGAAGCGGAAGTCTGGAAGTAGCCTAGCTGAAAAGCAAAACAACGGCGAACTTCGGTAAAGAGAAGGTTCTAGGAAAACGGAAAGATACAATTTCGCGTTATCACTTTTTAACATAATTTTCTTTTCTTTCCTTTTTTTTGTTTACAATACATGTGTAGCAAAGACTACTAGGCCTAGGGTTATGATTAGGGTTATGGTATGGTTAGGGCTAGGGTTAGGGCTAGGGTTAGGGCTAGGGTTATGGTAAGAGTTAGGGTTAGGGTTAAGGTTTGGGTTAGGGTTAGGGTTTGGGTTAGGGTTTGGGTTTGGGTTTTAGTTTTGGGTTAGGGTTAGGGTTTGGGTTAATTAGGGGTTAGGGACAGAGTTAAGGTTAGGGTTAGAACTAGGGGTAGGATTAGAGTAAGGGATATGATTTGGGTTAGGGTTAGGGTTATGGGTTTGGGTTAGGGTTAGTGGATACCGGTAGGGGTTAGGGTTAGAGTTGGGGTTAGGGTCAGATATCTAAAATGTTGTGCAACTAGGGCCTAATGTGAAAAGAATGAAATGTGTGTGTAGGGTCAGAGTTAAGGTAATGAATAGATAATCATTGTAACTTCATTGTCTGTTCATTTTTCATTGTGGTGTCCCCTTAATGCTTGGTCCAATCCTATGTTCCATGTACTCAGCACCTCTTGAAGAAATATTAAATCACCATAGCGTAGACTTTCACATGTATGCTGATGACACACAGATGTATGTTCCTGTCAGCAAAGAGGAAGTCTCCCTGACAAAGCTTGAGAAATGTTTAAGTGACGTCAAAGACTGGATGAGAAGTAACAAGCTTAAGTTGAATGAGGAGAAAACAGAAGTTATATGCATTTCATCAAAAAACAAAAACATCAAAGTTCAAATAGAACACCTAAACGTTGGAGAGAAAGCTGTCAACATCCCAACAAATGACAGTGTCATAAATCTAGGGTTTTATATTGATTCTCACTTCAGCATGGAAACACAAATTAATAAAGAAATTCTGTCAAAGTTGCCACTATCACTTGAGAAATATTGGAAAGATCCGTAATCTCATTGACACACACACCACTCACATGCTCATTCATTCTTTTGTGACAAGCAGATTGGATTATTGTAATGCACTTCTCACAGGCACTCCAGCGTATCTAATAGAAAGACTACAGAAAATACAAAACAAAGCAGTCAGAATGGTTGTTCGAAAGTCGAATCGTTTTGATGCTATGGACATTCTAAAAGATTTACACTGGTTGCAACCCAAGTTTTAAAATGTATAAATGGCCTCTCCCCATCATTTTTGGAAGAACTTGTTCAACTGTATCAACCATCTAGAGCTCTGAGGTCAGCCAGTTCTATTTCATTGAACAAAATGACACCACACACTGTATTCGAAGAAAAAGCTTTTTCGATGGCCGCACCCAAAATCTGGAATGGTTTGACACAAGATACCAGAAACAGTGATACTATTGCATCTCTTAAAAGAAAATTAAAAACAGAATATTTTAAGAAAGTCTTCTATTGAAAAAAAAACCAGTACCTAGATTTACCTTATTTAAATTACGTCACGACAATTCTCATTAATAGTTTTTCATGATTTCAAACTTCATTATGAAATTATGTCAATCTATATGTAATGTATAGGTCTTTTCCCCATGTGATGTACATGTATACAGCGCCATCTAGCACTTTTATGTGGATTTTAGGCGCTTTAGAAATAAATTATTATTATTATTAATAATGCGCACATGAAATTGTAGCCTTTGTATTTGTAGTGTCCCTCTTCCGTTGTCCGTGCAGTGACCAGTTGACCAGTGTACCTATCCTGAGCCAGTCATGGTTAATGGTGAATAAACGACTTTCTACAATCAAAGAAAATTATTCTATTGTGGTTACCAGTAAATTATAACTGCTATGAAAGTTGTTATCAGTTGAAGATCTAGGCATACAGTTTCCTATGCTAGGGCCATGTTCACTATGTTCACGCTGAAACCGCGAAAGATGGCAGTCTTCCCCTTGGTTGTAAAGATATTGTCAACAGGCGGAAAAAAAAGCGCATGAAAGGTGCGCAAAATCCCCCAAAAGAGCCACCAGTAGAGCTTAATGATGTCACACACTCAACTAAACACTTTTGCTGGCCAACTTAAAAGAAATAAAAATAAGGAATGGCAAACGGAGTTTCCCCAAACTCGGCAAACACCTTTAATACATGTCGGTGTACAAAGCTGTGTAGAGACCTAGTATACTGTTCAGTGCGCAAAGGCAGTCTATGGACTTCTTAAAAAGACGACGATCATTCATGAAAGGCACACATTCACCCCAGTAGCACAAACAAACAGCTCATCCTTGTCATACACCAACGTAGAAAGCAAGGTCACCCCGATTTTTCTGCACTTTTTCAGAAGTGAACAGAAATCTGAATAATATTGTGTTTTTCAAGAGTCTATAATCCGCCTTTTTCCTCACTCGCGTACTGAACAAAACACAGGTTTCGTAAAAAAAAATGGAGCCTACTCATGATCCTAGAGAAAAAAACCCGAAGCAAAAACTGAAATGCATTGCATTTAAATCTAGTTATTGAAACTTTAAGGGAAATATGCATGTGTATTGTGAGTCGAAGAATGTATGCCCGAGCTTAAAAATTGAAATTGAATAACTTTCGTTTGAAACGGGGGCGGTCCAACATAATGAGAAAATATTAGGCTAGACTATAGGCAAGCACAGGACAAAACCAGAAAACAAGTATACTTAAAATAAGTACGTGTAGCAAGGAACCTATCTCATCTAGGGGGCACAGAAAGGATCCCTAAAAGTTTAAAAAAATGTCGCGCCGGGCTCGCCCACGTGACTGTGTGACTAACTTTCAACTCTACGGGCTAAAAAGCACTATGGGAATGGTATCAGACTACACACTACACACCCAAATAACGACAAGACATTTTCCTAGAGAAATAGCAATCTCAATTTGTATGTTCTCTACTATTGAGACATAGCGAATTCTGCTCGGATCTTGCCTAAATTGAAGGATGCTGATTTCAAAAATGTGAGCGATCGTGTGTGCTGGGTGCCCCGCGGCGGTGATTCGGGACCGATAGGAATTGTCTCTCAATACCTATAAATTAGGTGCGCTCTATGCGTAGCGATCTTGACCGATAGCAGGTTTTGTCTATGTGCGTTTAGTGGAACTTTATAGGGGAATTCTTGTACCTATCGGTACGAATTGACAAGGATCCCTAAATCGGGTTTTGTCCTGTGCTCGCCTTAAGAAATGAAATAACAAATATATTGAAAGAAAGAAAAAAAAGGGGGGGGGGGCGGGGGGTTCAATTTAAACTGCTGGAGAAAACCACTGCAATGCAAACAAAACTTTTATAACTGCAGTCAAGTAAGTAGACAGCAAATCTTTACATACTTAGCGTAGGCCAAAATAGGATAATAATAATATGCAGTAAATCATAAAGTGCATTGTCATTGAGCTTGCTGTAGAGCGAGAAAATACGCTGTAGGCTATAAATCAGCTATTGTTATAGGCCAAGTATTTTTACATTATTAAAGAGACCTGATTGGTATTGGTTGAGCTCCATATCGAATTGAGGCCATGATGCCATCTTTGGTCAAGAGAGTATGCTGAGAATTTAAGAATTTAGACCAGATATGTTCACAAAAATGTTAAAGTTACATGTTTGGCTAAACACTTGTTTAAACTGAAATAACAATAGCAAATAGCATCTAAGTGACTAATTATATTTATAATACAAATATACTAGACTTGGTAGGCCAAGTATTTTTACATTTAATGTAACCTTTTGAGTTCAGCTATGTCCTAGAACTAAAGTAACAAAGTCATCTGTTGCCATGGTCAAGTATACTCAACTACACATCAATACTAGACTTGGGATACCTACCTACAACATGTTTTCACAATTTTCACATGGCCTGATTGGTTTAGCTCTTGTCTTTGACTTTAGCCCTAAGGCTTGAACTTGTGTGAAGGAATTAGCTCTGTCTTTATTTAGCCCTAAGGCTTGAACTTGTGTGAAGGAATTAGCTCTGTCTTTATTTAGCCCTAAGCCTTGAAATTGTGTGAAGGAATTAGCTCTGTCTTTAGCCCTACTGCTTGAACTTGTGTGAAGGAATTAGCTCTGTCTTTAGCCCTAAGGCTTGAAGAACTTGTGTGAAGGAACTAGCTCTGTCTTTAGCCCTAAGGCTTGAACTTCTGTGAAGGAATTAGCCCTGTCTTTAGCCCTAAGGCTTGAACTTCTGTGAAGGAATTAGCTGTCTTTAGCCCTAAGGCTTGAACTTCTGTGAAGGAATTAGCTCTGTCTTTAGCCCTAAGGCTTGAACTTCTGTAAAGGAATTAGCTGTCTTTAGCCCTAAGGCTTGAACTTGTGTGAAGGAATTAGCTCTGTCTTTAGCCCTACTGCTTGAACTTGTGTGAAGTGTGAAGGAATTCACAAAGTCGACCACAGCACATGGTCAGCAGCTAGTAATAGTAATAAATATTATAAAGCCATCTCCAGGCAGCTCAAGGCAAGAAGAGACAAGTCCATCTACCTGATCACACACACACACACAAACACACACACACAAACACACACACACACACACAAACACACACAGACAAGATGGCACAACAAGAGATCTAGACAAGACATGAGGTGATAAATTAACATGCAACAATATCGAAACCCAACTCAATGCAACACATCATTCATAGAGACCTTTCACTTTCACACATAAAAAGATCTCTACTGATACAGATGCACAACAAATATACACAGCATGTTGTAAATTCATAGAATGGACATATGAAACCCTGATCCCTTTTACCCTACTCATATATACATGCAACTCCATAGTCTGAAGAGATAAAGGTAAACAAGGACTACCAAATAACTCTTTGAACTTTTGAGTAGTGCGTGGGCAAAACAAATTTCATGACTTGAATATCTTTTCATGTACATCAGTCTCCTTTTCTCCATAAGAATACAACATGACTGAATGCATACAACAACATACACAAACCATCAAGCCACCTCGACGCGTAGTAGAGTAAGGCTACCACCCAGTACTAACCAAATACCGATAGTGGTGCAGGTAAAATACATTATACCGGTACCTCAAGACCCCCCCCTGCTTAACTTGTGGGGAACACTGCAAAGATTGATCAACACTGGTGAGACAGAGCAGAAAACCCGTGACACCAGATCACCAGCCAGATAACACTGACGGAAGTCAAAATCAAATCTCTGGACTTGCAAAGTATCAGTTATCCTACTCTCGTTGATAATGATTATGATACTGGCAAGCAAAAACATCATCCCCACCATCATCATCATCATCATCATCAGTAAAGCTTTAAAGTGTCTTGTCAACTTGTTTGACCTGCATCATTTGTAACTTTGTACCCCCCCCCCCCCCACCCCCAAACAAAATTCTAACCAAAATAAAAACAACGTTCAGACTGGATCTGTTGTATGTAGCATTACCATCCATTACCTCAACAATATATATATACAAGTACATGCACGCCGAGGCGTCAGACAAAATTATGACTTACAAGTGAGTCATGTGTGTGAAAGACCGGGACTACAGTTGTTTTTTGTTTGTTTTTTTATACTGCTTCAGTTTCAACATCTTTCTCCTTCTCTCTTCAATCTCATGTCGGTCTCACCAAGTAAGAAGTTTTGTTCCAGGAGGAATCAAGAGTCAAATGAATGAGCCAAGTAAAGAAAGACTAGCAAGTACTCGATAAGTATTGATTGAGCGGATACAAATCATCATTTTGGTAGCTTCTTCTATACATGACAACATTGCAGAACACGACCATGGAAACATTTATGTGATCAGGTAAAATGACATAGTGGAGAGGATACGTTAAAACAAAAAGACAAATAGTAGGAAAACAACCTCAAAACAAATGGACAAACCGTAGAGAAATAAAGTTCATCATCATTATCCTTTCTTCTGTCAACATTATCAGACTACTTAAACTACATCATCATCATCATCATCATCATCATCATCATCATCATCATCATCATCATCATCATCATCATCACCATCACAAACATTTTAAAAAACAACAATGATAAAAAGTAACCCCATTGCACAAAATGTGTAGTAGTACTAGTTCCAAAGGAACATTGACCTCAACCCCACCCACCTTCTTCAGAGAGAACAAATCAATCAACAACAAATGTTACATGTTTGAACAAAAATGGAATCATCATAAAGCAACAGAACATACAAACGCCTATTACATGATAAAGCAATATGACTATTTGACACCTCATTACATCATACACATATATATGTATTCAAGGGTTTGTGTGAGTGCATCATAATAATAGATCCAGATCCATGATATTTAAGCTTGTTGTGTCCATATGTTATGTAACAAAATGTTCATGTCCATGGATTAATAAAGTTAATATCTTATCTTATATTTATCTTAATGCAATGAGACATATCAACAACTCAATGGAACAACACTTTTTTACTCGCCAAATATAATAGTGACTTGTAGAAAAACAAAGTCTTGCTTCATAGCAAACACTAAATACAAAAAGTGTAGTAGAGTTTTCTACTGAAGCAAAAACAAATGTTTCAAAAAATAATATCCAAACAATTTTTCTAAAGTACATACATACAGTTTATATTATTGACATGATCTGCTCATTTGTTCTTCTTTTCATGGCTCATCTTTGAACTTATCTTATCGGAGACATCATAAAACAAATCCTTAAACCTTAAAGAACAACATATCAACACAAAGTTCTGAACCATTATTAGTTGTAAAGCCACATTGTGTCAAAGTTCTTTGTAAGGTATTAGCATGCAGGCCTCTTAAACATGGGTGGCTTGGCTATTTCATATGGCTGTCGTATTGGAAAAGGACATCAAGGTGCAGTTGGCCTCATCTCTTATGTGATTTAAATGGCATCGCTAGGGTCATCAACCTCAAACTTTAAGTTCAATTCTTTAACAGTGGCAAAGCTGAATTAAACCAATGACCTGAGGATGCTTCCTCTCTTCGTCAAGTTTCATTGTGAATGCTGCCACCATTCAAATGAATTCAATGCATGAACAACTTCTCTACAAAGAGAGATTCAAGAATTCAATGGTAACGGGCTCCTCCATTGCTATAATAGCTATCTACTCCACTCTCAGCCAAGCTCTGAGCAGGTGGCAGCTGACACACCACCACTTCCCCAACAATGATCATCAAAGTGTCAAACAATGTCAGCTAAAAGTACTTTGATTGTCTAAAGCATCTCCTCCATTCCTCCCTTACAAGAATACAATTTATCTGCACACAAAAAACATATGAAGATACAGCATAGCGTGAGATAGCCGAACATTTGCATCCCATATCAATTTGTGTGGTGAAGAGTAGAGATGAGACTGAACTAGGGCCCTAGTGTCGGCAAGATTTGCTGAGAAAGGCAACTTGTAACTTACTCCACAGTAAGGATCAGACAAACAATAAGGTATTTCACTCAAGGGGAATGACAACAGGTGAGGAGGTACACGGCCACCGTTCAATCAAACCGAACGACAATTTTCTTTTTGTAAATATAAACTGAACGTCATGCAAATGAACAGAATCCAGTTTCTCTGTAGGCCATGGGTCATGTGACCAAAACAAACGCACTACTACAGAATGTATCCAGCTTTTGTCCACTGAGAGCAGACAATCAAACTGTGAGAACTACAACACTAAATGGTCTAATGACATGTTCAGTGTACAACGGTTTAATAATCTTTGAGATCGGGATAATATTGAGCCTCCTTTCTATAAATCTGCACATATCTTGTGAAGGAATAACATTGCTCTTGTTTTTGTTGTATCTTTTTCCTCCAAGGAAATTCACTTAAGTGTTGTGAGCTCCGTTTTTCATTGGCGCTAACACTCAGTCGCCACAGAACAGCGCCTACAGTATGAGATTACAAAGACAAGGGCATACAATACCCTTCATTTGATCCCACTGCGAGGAACGCAATGGGAATACCCTTCATTTGATCCTACAGCGAGGAACGCAATGGGAATGCCCGAAGTGCAATGCTGTTGTTCCTCTGTGCCAAGAGCACGACAAAGACCAGGGAGTCAAATCAAGAGTAGAAATCCAGAGTACTATCGGGCTCTGTGCATTCCGGGTCATCGGGGAAGCCCATGCCGAAGTGTACGGTGAGAGACTCCTCGTCAAACAAAGAGCTGCGCTGCTCGTTGTCATAGTCGTCCTCGTCTTCTTCCGGTCGGGGGCGTGGGGGGGGGGCGGCGGGGGGGGTGGTGGAGGGGGGCGGCTGGTACAACACCAGAGCCGTGCTGTGACTGCTGCTGCTGCTGCTGCTGGTGGTGGTGCTGGTGGAGGTGGTGGTGGTGGTGGCTGCAGTGTTGTTGTTGCTGTTGTTGCTGATAGTGGTGGTGGTGGTGCTGTGGTGGTCGTTGGGGTCCTCCTCTGGGATGGGCCACAGTTCTGGAGGGTTGAAGTGGACTTCTGTGCCTGGTGGAGAGAGGGGGTCGGGGGTGGGGTGGGGGGATGTTTGAATGTGTGGGTCAGATTCCTGTTTTTTCTTGTTGACCAACCTGAGAGTTTGATCTACGCATCTGTCAGCGAGAACGAAAAAGAAGAAGAAGTGTACCACAATTATAGTGTACTGCTGTCTCAGTTATTTAGATCTTTAACTAGATCATCTAAATAATCGTCACCCACCAGAAGAGACCACATAACACCAGTAAACTGGATGATTACCAGTCATCAATTTCATTGAACTCCCATCAATCTGCCTTCAAGTCAAGAACAAGAGGGGGTTCTAAAGAGTTGTGTGCTGTAAGTTTGATGTGTATGTCATTGTATGCCACTGTATTTGTAGTAGTACTAGTTGTGATATTACTATTATCCGCCATGAGACCACACAGTGGGGAAAGTGTGTGTTATAAATACACTTATTATTATTATTGTTATTATTAACACCTAGCTCTAGTCCGAAATCTACACCTCCCCTCCACATCCTAAAGATACTGGAGGGAGGAAAAAAGTCAGCAAAAGCAAGTTGAATGCTCGGATTTGCACTGCAACATTTTCTCTCACTTTTAAAAGAAATAATATCTGTGACTGCCTGAAAGAAGTGCGAGATTGGCGCATTTTGCCATTTTTCTCAGTTACTGTTTTTCCAGGTTGACACATTCAAAGATTCATTAAAAATAACCAATAGAGATAATTGAAATCTGTAAAAAAAATAAATTTTAAAAGAGCAGATCCTGTTGTTTCATTAACACAAGAAACCTAGGAAAATCTGTTTTCCATATGCCACATTCCTAGGCAGGAACTCAAATAACTGGCTGCAACCACCAATCGTTCGAACGAAAACTTATTATGCATGCTACGAGCCAACAAAATAAGAAAATCGTATAAAGATTCAACACATCCAATGGCATGTCGAACTAAAAGATCAAGTAGATCTAACAGGGTTATTCTAATGAAATGTAATAAAGAAAGATATAAGAGATCTTTTGTGCCATCATCCATTAAATTGCTGATAACATGAAAATGTCATTACATGTACTTGACGTATGTTTATATTTACTGATTTATACATTCTGTGTGGCTTACTGTGTTGTAATTGTATATCATACTAAAACAATGTGCCAAATTGGACAATAAAGATGATATTCCATCATTCCTTCATTCCTATTGTTCCCCCAAAGAAGCCCGCCTACCTTTCCTCTGGTAGAAGAGTACATAGCCACTGGAGAACTCTGCGTCGCTGGGCGTCTGCTGGGTGACGGTCTCGTCGTTGTAGTAGAACCACAGGGCAGACAGAGGGTGGCGGGCAAAGCATGTGTAGTGGCCCGCGCTGGCCCCGCCAAAGTGGCACACGATGCTGTGCAGGTCGTAGGCCATCCGCTGGGTGGAGGGGCCCGAGAGGAAGCCCCGCACGTCCATGTCGTGCTGGGGGAAGATCACCTTGGTGTCCACTTTGGTGCTGGACAGGTCCTGGTACACAAACCTGGGGGGGGGGGGGAGATAGGATAGGTTAGGGCCGGACTGCTGTTTGCACTATTAGATATGTCTACTTCATAGATATACATAATATATATCTATGGTCTACTTAAACTTGGAGTGAAAGGGGAAACACAGTGGATATCTCTACAGACTGAAGGTACGTGCTCTGTTACCTAATCTAGATCTAGTTTTTACACATATTACGCATATTGTCAGTTTCACTGTCTTTGAAGGTCCAGTTTCTCTTTCAATCTTCAGCATTTTTTTATGTTAGTACGGTTTTTGTTCTTGTTAGTTGGAGTTGGATAGGTTAGGAATATTTTCTTCATCTAGTGCAGGGAAAGACAGAATAAAAAAGAAAACAAGAAAAAACACCAATTACAAACCAATTGGTATACACTTTCTTAATCCCTTCTCAGGGGAATTTGTCGTAGTGTTATGAGCTCCACTTTTCGCTGAAGCCAACACACCTTCGCCACAGAGCAGCACCTAAAGACCACCAACTTTATTTACAGGAAACATCAAGAGCATAACAAGCCTGAGCTTAGAAGATATAAGCGACAGAAGAGAAAACCGCAGCAGCTGGAACACCTTTGTCTCATCGCTGGCGAGGGCTAACTTTGAAAACGGAGATGCCGACAGGTGAGGTCAGTCAAATAATCACGAAGAGATGAATGGAGAAAGATTGTGAGAGCAGTCACTGTAGCGGCTTGCATCCTAAACAAAATAAAGTGTATTTGTAGAGCGCTTTTCCCAAAGAAGGCTCAAAGCGCTGTACAATTTTTCACATTGAATGCAAAGGACATGGGGACAAGCATGATTACAACAACAACATGGATGAGTCGGGTTTACCTCTTGAGGTGTATGATGAGGTTGTCTGGGTACCTCCACACAGTCATGGTCTTCTTGGCACATTGGTTCCTCTCACACTGGGGGCAGTACCACGGGTTGTGCTCATCCAAGATCTCACTGGGGACAACAACATCATAATAATAATAATAGTGATAAAGATAATAATAATAGTAGAAATAGTAATAATAATAGGTAGTGTCCATAACCATCGTGCCAGTGCCACCGAGCCAAGCCTAGTACTAGAACTAGTAGTCGGGCCCAATGAACCGAGTAACAGCATGGTAGAGATTCTGCATTTGCAGTATTTGTTATTCCTATTTTTAAAAAGGTCCTTGGTTCATTGCAGAGCATGTTGGCAAGCTGAGATTGTGTTGATAGAGGCTAGAGATCTACGAATTCCAGGAGACTAAAAAATTTCATGGGGGCTGCCATTTTTTTTTTGATAACTAAGAAACCTAAAAAAGATTTCCAGATTTGTTCATCCCAACATGAGCCAAAATTCGCACCAAATTCTTGATACAACAAAACAGAAGAGGAGCCAAATTCATTATTTTTCGCCAAAATGTTAAGATATTTAAATGTGAAAATCGGACTAGGATAGGTTAGGGATGGAATGCTACACTATTTTGTGCTGTTTGCACTATTAGATATGTCTACTTCATAGACATACATAATATATCTATGGTCTACTTAAACTTGGAGTGAAAGGGGAAACACAGTGGATATCGTTACATACTGAAGGTAGGTTCTCTGTTACCTAATCTAGATCTAGTTTTTACACATATTACGCATATTATCAGTTTCACTGTCTGTGAAGGTCCAGTTTCTCTTTCCATCTTCTTCAGGATTAAAAAAAAATAAATAGATTTAAAAAATAAATATGTTGAAAGAGGCTAGAGATCTACAAATTCCAGGAGACTAAAAAATTTCATGGGGCTGCCATTTTGTTTTTGGATAACTAAGAAACCTAAAAAAGATTGCCCAACAAAACAGAAGAGGAGCCAAATTCATTATTTTTCGCCAAAATGTTAAGATAAATCTGAAAATCGGACTACCTGAAACCTTTTTTTCCTACCTCAATGTGGGCACTGTCACATTAAAATTTTTGCAGAGAAAAAAAATACGGCGGGGTATGATTCCATTCAAGAATCACGTACACACGGATTAATCTAGATCTCCCAGCTAAGAAAAAAAAAGGAAAAAGATTAATGCAAAAAGTCCGTATTTAATACAATTGTTACAATGACGGTAAAAGAAAGAGAAAGTTATGAACTTTGTCTTTTTTTCCCCCTAATAATGTGTCTCTACATAATTGTGCTGTTGATTTCAGATCAGACCTCTGAGAATCCTGAAAAAATCTGATTTCAGACAAAATCTGAAGGATTTACATCCCTGCAGTAGTCCCAAGAAGCACCTCCTACCTCTGAGTGAAGGCCCCGAAGCAGTCCATGATGGTGGTGGGTTGGGAGGACCTCAGTCCCTCCATGGAGACATCCTCGTGGACCGTCTGGAGCTCCTCCAGGAGTGGGCTTCCAGCCATAGAGTCCCAGGCCTGCACAGTCAGACAGTCAGAGGCCTGCAGGTTCACCTCACAGTCCCTGGACACCTCACAGCCTGTACAGTGCTGGCAGTAAGGGCACCTCGAGCAGGTCAGACCCTGGGAGATGGATGGTCAGGTCATTTTTGTTATATCAAAACAGGATTTGACAAAGTGCCAGTTATGGTTGCTGTCCGCGAGCAAATTCAAAATTAAATTAAACTGTATCATAACCCCTGCGTGGTGGCAACTGCATGTTGGATTCAGTGAAAAGTGGAGCTCCCTTTGAGGGGATGACAAAAGTGTATACAATACACAAAACAAAAAGTGTAGAAAAACATGAGAGTGAAAAATTGATTGCATCCATGTTGATAGTGCAACTAACACATAAAAAGAAGAAAGACACACACACACACGTACATATAGGCACACACATACACACACATACATATAGACACACACACACACACACACATACATACATATAGACACACAGGCACACACACACACACACATATATATAGGCACACACACACACATATATATATATATATAGGGGCACACACACACACACACCTGGCCATCAGTCAAGAGGATGATGTAAGAGGTGGGAGGGCTGACTAGCCTATCATGGACACTGGCCAGAATGCGGTCCACCAGTCCATAAAGGCACACACACACACACACACACACACAGGCACACACACACACCTGGCCAACTGTCAACAGGATGATGTAAGAGGTGGGAGGGCTGACTAGCCTATCGTGGACACTGGCCAGTATGCGGTCCACCAGTCCGTAAAGGCACACACACACAGACACACACAGACACACACACATACAGGCACACACACACACACACAGGCACACACAAACACACAAACACACACACATACAGGCACACACACACACACACACACACACCTGGCCATCAGTCAACAGGATGATGTAAGAGGTGTGAGGGCTGACTAGCCTATCATGGACACTGGCCAAAATGCTGTCCACCAGTCCGTAAAGGACTTCTCACACAGGCACACACACACACACACACACACACCTGGCCAGCA